>VDFB02185012.1:0-64580 GCA_007258455.2 Sequoia sempervirens | reverse complement strand
ATAGATATTCTAGATCCAATGGAGGAAAGAATGGAACAACTTGCAAAGCTTGATGAAATAAGGAGAACAACTCAAAATCAAAATGAGAAATTGTAGTTTCAGGTGAAATGTCTATTTGATAAAAAAGTTAAAGATAGAAAATTTGAAGAGAATGAATTAGTATTAATGTGGAATTCTAGATGTCAGGAGAAGGGAAAGCATGAAAAGTTTGGAGCCTTGTGGTTAGGGCCCTTTGTTATCACTAGAAAGGGAGGAGAAGATTCGTATTACTTGCAAAACATGTTTGGTGAAGAACAAGAGTTTCCTGTACATGGGAAGTTCCTAAAGCATTTCTTCTCTTGAGAAACACAGAGGATTAAGGGTTGCTAGTGCATGGGCAACTCTTAACTAACCTCTTAAAATAATTTTCCTCCATGCACAGTAGTTTAGGAAATCAAAAGGAATAGGATTTGATAGAACATGGACAATCCTAGAATTCCTTCATTTAAAAACAAAAAAATATTTCCATGTATAGTAATGTAAGATCATTTCCATTTCTATCATTTTCCATCTCCATATCCATTTTTCATTCCATCCTCATCACAAATCCATTTTCATAACCCCTGAAAGTTTGGTCTCCTCTTCCAAAGATCTAAATTATTGCAATGATCTCACAATCATTCATCCCCAGACAAAGCCATCATTGGAACTATAAAATTTTGAAAATTTTATAGTGACCAACACTCATAAATTCCCCAAAGAGAGTCATATCTTGAGTGTAAAATTGATATAATCTCCTCTGCATAACACAATTACCAGTGATCACATTAGTTTTTGACCATTCGATATCTTAAAATCCCTCTAAGCAAGAGTATTTGAATAAATAATTTATATCGGCATGAGTAGGCGTAGGTCTCTCTGATCCATATGCTATTACATTCCAATGCTTTGGGCATATCGGCAAGAGGTCAAGATTGTCACATTGATCAAATTACTTGAGAGGATACATATCAGAAAGATACAACTCGTGGTCTCGCCGATGAAAAAATTCATTGGCAAGACAAACACTATCGGAGTGAGATCTATAAGTCAGCCCAAGCATATATGTCTCGCCGATGAAATACCATCGGGGAGATACCCATCCTATCTCACCGACGAAGCATGAGGAATTGTATCGGCAAGACAAATGTTATCGAAGTAAGTTTGGAATGTCTTCTCGACTCTCTATGTCATGCCGATGGAAGTTACATCGGTGAGAGTCTTGCCGACTTACTCAAAATGAAAGAAGTGAACATCGGGGAGACTTATAACGTCGGGGAAGCTTTTAAATATCTCAACGACAATTTTTCTCTTGCCGATAAAGATACAAATAGATTGAAAGCCTCATCGGAGTGAAACTCAATGAAAATGATAAGAATCTGAAGGATTAACCATTTGACATTGGTAGGAATAATGTATTGTATCCTCAACATACAGTGTGTTCAGTGAACATTGGCTTGACTCAAATGAAAGGATTGCCCAAAGTTTCAAATTGTCTCACTGATATAACCATCTGATGTGACAGTGGGAAATTCAAAAAATCTGCTGCACTCATGCTCAAAGCTAAGACATTAATGGCGACACGAACACCTGATGCATAGTTAATTCCATGAATCGAAGAAGAATAATTGAAGGAAAGTTTGCAGAATTGGCAGCGGGAGAAACGAGAGAGTGAACGAAGGGCCAATGAATTTTTCAGCCGAGGATCTTCAAATAAATCTTGTGAGTTCTCTGCAATTTCATTTTCCAATTTTGTAATTTTAAAGAAGTAAAATGGTAAGTACGAGCTCGGGAAAATTAAAGGGTAGGAGACAGGGTGAAAGTAGTCACTCTAAAGGAAAAAAGCAAAAAATTGAAACTGAGAATGAGCTAGAGGTAGTTGAGAGGAAACTAAATCAAGACCTTATTGATCAGCTACCTGGCTTAGGACCTAAAGCCAAGTGCTCTGTGCAGCTTAGGGTAGAGGTAGAAAAATTGGAAGATAAATGTAAGCACATAGGTGATATATGGACCTCAATAAGGGGATATGAGTTGTTCATTTTTTATTACCATCGGAGGAATCGGTTTGAGCGAGTGTTTAATCCTTGGAATTTCAACCTAGGAAAGTTAGTCTACCTAAATGTGTTTGTGGATGTAGAATTGGTGAAACTGTTAGCCACCCACTATAACCCAAAGCTCAAAGCCATTTGTGACCTATTAGGAAAGCCATTCATACATATATCAGAGGCTGCAATATGTGAATTTTTTAACCTAGAAGGGGCATGTAGCGAGAAAATTGTGCATGAAGAATTAGAGAAAGAGTTCTGGAGGATGGACACCATATATAAGGGTTGGAGGCTATCATTACACAGACTTAAAAAGGATGGAAATTCAATTCCGCTAGAAGAAAATGATAGACCCCCATTTCATATTGACCTATTCGAGCCGTACATGATATATACATACTTCTCAACATGCCAAGTGTTGGGGATGGAGGCCTCTGAATACATGTGAATTGTGCCCATAGTGATCACAACAGATGTCTAGTGTCATAACTCTAGACCCTTTGATTATGCCTCACATATCTTCAAAGGGCTTGATTTAGGATTGATGGCAATAAAAAATGGGTCTCCTATTTTACATTTCCAACATTATCCAGTCTTTATGCACATGATATTGTATTATGGACAAGAATTGGGGATATGGCCTAAAAATTTGAGGGTTTCACAGTTTGACAGGGAAGGTAAGTTATTACCAATTGAACTATGGACTGCTATCTGGGATAGCAGGTTTGTCAGCTCTTGTTTTGTACATTTTGAGGAGTATTTTGTGAAACCATTGTATAGATTTTATAATCATCCTTGTGAATATTCATTATCTGATGAGATAAAAAGGTTTCTCAGACCCAAAGACTTCAATGGATCTATAAACCACAATTGAGGAGATTGGTATTGTTTAGAAGATGCAACCATAATTAGAGTAAATGGATTTGAAGATACACCTTTTATACTGCCTAAAACAGTGCCTGACATAATTTATTACTTGGAGATTGTTAGGCAGATGGATTATTCAAGTGTCATGAATTTAGGTTCTTTTGGAAAACAAGCATTCATGCCCAGCACACTGTGCTTTGGTGATTTCACTGTGTTATCAAAATATGGATATGATATGATTCTGAATAAATTGTTGCAATATAATATGAAGAGAGGTCCACCATGAAAGGGTTTTGATCCGGAGGGGTACATTCATTCTGCTAGGAAAAACTGAATTTAGGCGGGTATGATCTTATACCCTATCAATATGATGATTTAATCATAAATTTGGAGGAGGAAGAAGCAGAAAGGGTAGTTGATGAATACAACAGGGGACTACAAGAAGCATAATTGTTATATTTGGAGAAGAGACATCTGGTGATGATAGGCCTCAAAGCCAAACTGACAAAATTTATAGACTAAGAACCCAAGAATACAAGTGTCCTCCTAGAGAACCAGATGCTGAAGAAAGTTTAGATGTAGATACTAGGAAAATGGCATACATATCATTTGTGGTTGATGATGAATTTGTGAACTCTCCAGAATTCAAGGCTTTCTTATACAAACAAAAGGGAAAATCAATAAGGGAGACAATTGACAATATAACACCGAGTAATGAAGGACAATTACTGAACAATTTAAGGTCAAGTGTGGAGAGAGAAATGGAAGATATGACCCCTGAGAAGGGAAGAAAAATGTTGGATGATGCGAGTGTTACAATTTTTCCAGGATTGGATTTGAATTCTGCATTGGTTTATGATAGTTTCTTGAAAAATAATAATGCCACACATAAGCTTAGCCCTGAAGGGGTAACATAGGTATATACATGATCCAAACATAATCCAAATGAAGGATCACTGATGATATGGGCTTTGTATCCGCCACAAAAATCTGTTGTCATTGATACTGAAAAATATTTTGGGAATGTTATGACATTAAAAGTTGGAGAAGTTGATCCCATGGCTATTGCAGAGATTGGCATCAATGTTGCCAAGTTGAATAAGGCCCAAATCCAAATGTTAATTAAGGAGAAGGAAATGTACAAGATGAGTAATGAAAGAATACTTAGAGAAAATGATCATCTAAAAGATATGATGGGAATTACACTGGGATCCACTAAGCAGCTGACCCATGGTGAGAGCTCTCAAGCAAAAGATCAATGGGAGGAATCAAATTCATATTCTCAGGGTAAATATGATACACTTGTTGTAGTGATTAGAAAGAGGCAGGCCAACTTGATGACTTGGTTGAGTAAACTTTGGGGGACACATTCAAAGAATTACAATGCGAGGCTAGAGCATAAAAGAATTGATGGTAGAATCCAAGAAAATCTCCAAGAAGTAAGTAAAATGGATGTTCTTGACAATGTAGCTATTGATATTGCTAGCCATACGATAAAGAAACATAGAGACTTCCAAGAGGAATTGCAGGGGGATGAACAAGGACTAATTGATGCCACAAAAAAGGGACTACCGACATTATATGAAGATGGAGGAGAAATGAAAAAAAATCCAAATGGATTGAGGAATGTGAATCAATGCTTCAAAAAATTCTAGAGACAGCTACAAGAAATGATTTAACATTGGACGAGGCCTGCGAACTGAACGAGAAAATTGTGAAAATGAAGATATCAATCCAGAATGCGCTAGGAGATGTCGACACTCATGAGGGACAAGATTACTTGGACCATTTTTCAAAAGTTCATTTGTGGGTAAATAGAGCCTAATTGCATGTTTTAACTATTGTTTGTTATTATTAGCAAAAAAAATTATGAAGGGACGTGTTCCTTAACAACTTTCATGTATATATATCTATTTTATAGTGACAAAACAAATACAGGAGAATAGGAGAAAGTATACAGTAGATAATTTTCAATGATGTTTACATTTAAGAGACTATGATGCACGTATAAAACTCTGGAGGAATCAATGGAATTCATCTGATTTTGTAGCGTATTTCTGCTGTCAATTGTTTGTTGGATTAATTGAAGATATTACTGAGTTGTCTCCAAGGTTGATAGTTCTCTATTATTTAAATTGATATATCAAGCATTTATTTAGTTTATCAATGCATATTTACTTTATTTGTGTGGTATGATTGGTTGGTTCTTTCAAGTAAAGATTAAATCCTTTAAGTCAGTCACAGTAATTGAGGAGTATCATTTGGATCATTAAGAAGAACTTGGTAATTACATTTTTTGCATGTTTATACAAGTTTTAAACAAATATTGTTAGAAACCAAGATCACCTGCATGCAATCACCTGTCACATGCAAAAGACATGCAGAACCAAAGAAGATGTTCTATAAACCTAAAAGTAAAAATAAACAACACCACTGAAAAGTGCTTAGAACCAGCTTTTCGGCGATATCTCGTTTGCCTGATTTCGATACCGTATGCCTAAGTTATGACCAAAAGAAAAAAGGTGCTCCTTTAGGAAAAAATAGGGCTAGGAGGGGCAAAGAGGCCGTACGGCCGATGACGTCAACACTTCACTGTGTTAAATTTGACGGCCATATGGCCGTCGACGCAAAAAATTGCCCCCCCCGGAAAAAAAATTTGGTCGCCGAAATCTACAAAATAACCGAAATATTCTAGATCCATAGCTGGAATCCCTAGAGAATATTCGCTGCCAGCGGAAGGGTGCAAGTTGCTGGAGTATTCACAGTGGTTGCTGGAATATTCTGTGGCCGGCCGGGACCTGGGCTCGGCTCCCGGTCCAGCATAGGACCACCTGATGGCTAGATGGGCCTGACGGGGGCTGAGGGGAGCTCGTCGGTGGAGGTGGGCGGTGCCACCAGCAGCAGTGGCGGATTGGTGGCCGCTCGGTGGCCGTCGGGTGGCATAGTTCTTTTATGTTGGGATCACCTATGCAAACTTCAAGAAACATTAATTTTTCAATTTTTTTTCAATTTTCGTGCATCAAAAGGCATGCTGGGGAGGTTGTACGACCCCCCAGGCAATTTTTTTTGCCTTCCAGACCAACTGCTCAGAAATCGACAAAACAACAGGTGTTTTTAGGGTTTTTGGCCGCTGTGAACACGATGGCGGTGTCCGTTTGAGCCCAAAGTGTCCCAAAAAATTGGCTACCCCCAGATCTTGCAAAAAAGATGCCTATGGAAACCCTTGCATTAGAAACTCACTGAAAGGCCATATCTTCAGATCACAAACAGGCAGCTACAGGTTTGGAGCTCTGATACCATGTTAGAAACCAAGATCACCTGCATGAAATCACCTGTCACATGCAAAAAACATGCAGAACCAAAGAAGATGTTCTGTAAACCTCAAAGTAAAAATGCATTATTGAGAATCAATTATTACAAAGAGATCAATCCTTATGAAGGAGATCAAGAAACCTTAAAAGGGAAACCCTAAATGAAACCCTAGTGTGCACACTTAATAATTAATCAATTATTAATGTGCCTAAGTTTACCTTAAGCAACTAAAGGAATAAGTGACTTAATTAATTAACCAGTATGATATAATTAATTAAGCATAATAACTTATTACTCTAACAAATATTAATATGCCAAGCAATTAAAATTTATGCCAGGTAGAAGTCACTCATCTCACACTTTCATTTGACTCCGTTTCACCCAATAAAGCACTGGTCTCATATAGTTCATCTCTTAGTTTCATCCATTCTATTTTTACATCTATTAACTGAACATATTAGGTTTTACCTTGATATTGCTTATACAATCTATACCAAAATAAGAATTCATTTATCGACTCCCAATTGCCATTGTGGATAGATTGCTTTAGGGAATAAACACAATTCAAATATGTTTTATTCACATAGGTGTGCCCGCCTAGGTCTAGCAGTGCCTGAAGAGAAGTAGGTTCAAATTCATCATTTGACCTTGTACATTAGCCAAAAAAATTGTGAGAGCTTGACTACCTCTCGTGGTTCAAACCTGCATTTTTGAGACCTAGCAAAACGAATAAAAGTAATGACTATCATTCATAAACATTGTCAGTAGAGAGCAACTGGAATTTGGAAATAAGCATATTTTTTGTTTTGTACGTCGTGAACCAAAATTAACTACAACAACACATCTAAGTGGGCAATTAAATGGTAGGGAAGGGCTCTGTTTTTTCTCCAAGTCACCCAATCATTTGGGAGTGCACTATTCCTATGTAGTCTCTTAAGAGTCCCAAGAGAAAAAAACTATCAAATTATGATGGATTGGTTCTCAAAGCTCATGGAACCCAAGAATGTTTTGTCTACATATACAAGTCCATATCACTTTCCTCCACATAAAAATTTCTCAATTTTGGTCAACTCAACACCATTTGGCCATGCCAACTTAGAATTCAAACTTGTAAAAAGATTTAGTAGAGACCAATGCAACTTTGGAAATAAGCATATTTTTTGTTTTGTGTGTCCTAGACCAAAAATGACTACACCAAAACATCCAATTAGGTAGGTAAGTGGTAGGGAAGGGCTCTATTCGTTGTCCAAGTTAGCCTATCATTTTAGAGTGCACTATTCCGACGTAGTCTCTTAAGAGCCCTACGAGTAAAACAATGCTAAACTATGATAGAGTAGTTCTCGGAGATCATGGAACCTAAGAATGTTTTTTCTACATGTACAACTCCACAGAATATCCCTCCACATAAACCTCTCTCATTTTTGGTCAAATCAACACCGTTTGACCATGCCAACTTTGAATGGAAAGTTGCAAAAAGTGTTAGTAAACAACAATGTAAATTTGGAAAGAAGCATATTTTTTGTTTTGTGCATCCTGGACCAAAACTGATTGCACCAAAACTTCCAAGTGGGAAACTAAATGCTAGGGAAAGGCTTTGTTTGTTCTCCAAGTCACTTGATCATTTCAGAGTGCACTATTCCGTCATAGTCTCTTAAGAGCCCTAGGAGCAAAAAATTGCCAAAATATGACAGATTGGTTCTTAGAGCTCATGACACCTAATAAAGTTTTGTCTACACATACAATTCCATATGGAATCCATCCACATTAACCTCTCTCAATTTTTGTCAACTCAACACTGTTTGACCATGCTAACTTAGAATGAAAACTTACAAAAAGTGTTAGTAGAGAGTAGTACAAATTTGGAAAGAAGCATATTTTTTGTTTTATGCTTCTTGAACCAAAACTGATAACTCTAGGAAAGGCCTATTTTCGTTCTCCAAGTCACTTGATCAAATCAGAGTGTACTACTCTGATGTAGTCTCTTAAGAGCCTTGTGAGCATACACATGAGATACTTACACATGAACAAGAATACACTTGAAATTCATGAACATACATACATACACGTGATATTACACTTGGAATTCATGAAAATACACACATACACATGATATTACACTTGAGATTCATGTACACACATACATCGTGATTTTTTTTACTTATGACTATTCAAATCTAATCAATCTAGTTACATACCATGTGCATTGTTAGCATAAAAAATCATATTCACCGTCAATATAGCTACATACCATGTGCATTGTTAGCATAAACATAAAACACCACATCCATCATGTCAATATAACTAATAACATGCATATCATATTTTCCATGTCCTCATGTACAAATACATCAATGCACCACCCTAAGGTGTACAAATTATATGCATATAATATTTCCCTCTCTATGGATACATGCCATTCTCATTCCTACCACCCTAAAGTGTAAAATTTTTATGCATATCATATTTCTCTCTCCTTGGCTACATGCCATTCTCATCTCTACCACCCTAAAGTATAAAATTTTTATACATATAATATTTCCTTCTCTATGGCTACATGCCATTCTAATCTCTACTAGCCTAAGGTGATCCTTATCATTTTCCTTGTAGAATCCACTCATCCTCACTCACTTCTCCAAAAAAAAAAAGGACCTCCATATAAATATAGAAAAATTATTGTGCATACGCAACATGAACTACAAACTAAACATGATGCAAGATTAAGAATCACTACTTATAATTCTATCGTAGATGCCACCTTAAGAATTATATGGTGGAGTTATTGTCATTGTAACCTTGTCATGCTCCAAACTTGAGTGTAGTACACCTGCATATAAATATGCATAAATTGTTGAGCATAAGTAACAAGAACTAGAAAATTTTAATCGAACAATTTATCAAACCAAATGTGATGGAAGATTAGAAATCACTACTTAAGAATTATATGTGGATGTCACCTTATGAATGATATGTGACCACTGTAAAAGTTATAACTATTGATCTCAATAGACTTTCCTTCGATTTAAATTCTCCAAAAAACCTGCACATATAAACAAGTGAATTGTTAATAAAATCAATCTTGAAGAGTTATTTGAGACTAAAAAATGATGGATTTATTGTCATTATAACCTCCTCATGCTCCAAACTTGAGTGTAGTAGACCTGCATATAAATATAGATAAATTATTGAGCATAAGCAACATGAACTACAAAGTTTGAATTGAACATTCTCTCAAACCAAATATGATGCAAGATTAAGAATCACTACTTATGAATTTTATATAGATGCATTACCATCATCACCTCATTGTATTGATAACACAATTGTGGATGTATTGATATGAATCGCTTAAAAATATACCTTTATTTTCAAAAAAACCTACACATATAAACAAATTAATTGTTAAGAAAATCAATATTGAAGACCTATTTGAAACTCAACAATGGTGGATTCATTGTCATTGTAACCTCCTCATGCTCCAAACTTGAGTGTAGTAGACCTGCATACAAACATAGACAAATTTTGAGCATAAGCAACATGAACTACAAATTTTTAATTGAACATTCTCTCAAACCAAATATGATGTAATATTAAGAATCACTACTTATGAATTATATGTCAATACATTACCATAATTACCTCATTGTACTCATAACACAACTGTGGTTGTATTGATCTGAATCACTTAAAAGTATACCTTTATTCTCCAAAAAACCTACATTTTTATATACCAGTTCTTTTTTATGCAACCTTTTAATGTACTTTTAATCCAACCCATATAAATAGCATGAATCTAAATAAGATTAACAATATCATACATGGGTTGAGGGAGAATCCCTCTATTGGAAACAAGCAACACTGAGAGGGGGGGTGAATCAGTGTTCTGCAAAAATTAACTTTATTATTATGATATTTTATCCACTTAGAACATTCAACCAAAAGTAATATGCAGAAACAAAAAGAAAACAATCACAACACCATAACACAAGGATTTTTACGTGGAAACCCTGTTAGGGAAAAACCACGGTGGATGGCCAATCCACAATATAATTTGAGTATACTCAAAAGAAATTTACAATATGGGAATGCACTTGCATTTAGGCACACTGCCTAGAGCTCATTGCTCAAAATGGCAAGGCACACTGCCTTACAGATATTTGGATTAGATCCAAGAGAATGAAATAAAGAAATAGCATCTACAAATGCTTGATTGTAATTCCGGTTAGGCTTAGATGTCCATCTTCTATCCTTCTGACTGATACCAATCTTCTGCTCTACTTTGCTCTGACTTGCTTCACAAAATATTTATGCGCAAGTGAAACTGTGCATAAAATCACTCCAACACTCTTTTGGTATTTGCAATACACATCGACACACCACACACACACCTCAAAATGATATATGAGATCATACATATATATCCATGACTAGCAATTTAATCGCAATAAGTCGGCTCAAATAAAACTTGAAGATATTAGCAACTGTCGGCTCAAATCATAAGAGTTATGCAATGCGCATCCACAACGATCGGCCACAACTTAGCTCAGACCCAAAACAAGATGAGAAAACACTAAAATATTTGATAAAACATTCCTTGAATATCCGCAACATATTACATCAACTGAGTCGGCCCCAAAATACTGATAAATAGAGAATTATCAACCGGATCTCCAAACTGACACATGACTTGGTACAAGGCACTAAGATTTCCAAACAACACATTAGATGAACTGAAAAACCTCCCATGAGGTCCACAACTCAAAATAACAACTGGAAATCTGCAAGTGAGTCGATGATCACCAACCTGCCGGACGATCTATTCTTCCTATCTGACTTCAATCTAGCTGCCAGTATAAGAAAATGATGTTATGCAGATTTATCACCAACTAGGGTTGCCATCAATGACAGGGCCAAAAATAATTTGTAGTTTCTCTTTCCAATAGTCTCCCCCTTTTGTATTGATGGCAACACTTAGTGAAAAAAGACTAAGTGTTAGATTAAAACCAACATGAGTTACATTGCCATTTCAAGACTCCAAAAAGAAACTTCAATCTTGGGAAAAAAACTCCCCCTATGATGACTATGCATTTTTCATTGTACACTTCTCCCCCTTTGACATCAATGGAAAAAACTGGGGAAACCGAAACAAAATTCCAAAACCGTACAGGCATAAACTTGTAACTTACAAAAGTTTGAAAATATTTGCAAAATTTTGCCTCAACACTCTTAGATTGTCATCGCAAACCTTTTTGAGACTTTCCAAAACTATTATGTGACCACACATTAAATAGGATTGAGCCTCTATAGTTTCAAGATTCTCCAGGTCACTAACTGCTACATCAAATTTTGCTTCCCTCAAAGCACTTACCATTATCTCAATCTTCAAACAAATTTGTCCCCTGAGTTCACATACTCTCCCAACAATTTTGTCATTTTCATTCTTTAAACATCTTATTTTTTCAAGTAGAACTATTACTTGACCTTCTTGCTGAACCACATCACCAACTAATGGATCAAAAGTAGTAGAAATGGTAGCTAATTGATTTTCCATATCCTTCACCTTTTTCTCATTACCTTCAGTAAACTTGGACAAAGCTAAGCAAGACTTATACGCTTTTCCAGCTTTAGATATAGAACCTTGAATGTTCTTTATGCAAGTAGCTAACAAAATCTTATCCTTTGCAATTACTGCCTTCAACTGACTAAGTCTTTTCCTATTAAATTCTTTTTGCACTTTATCCTCAACAGATTTCTCAAGAGACTCAAATTGAGTACTTACAACATTTATGAGCTTCTTTAGCTCACTGGAAGAGGAACCTGATGGATCCATGCCATGAGTTGGCATTAATTTTTGTAGAACTCTAGATGCAAGGCTTAGCAATTCACTATCCTCTATGTGAGACTTCGGAATTTTCTCACTGGCCTTAGCTTGAGTAATTGATGCAACCTTCATCATTTGAATTGGGGAAAAATTAGATAGATGGATTGAACTTTCATCCAATTTAGGATCAAAATCTTCCTGTTGCTCCATCATAGATATCTTCACTGCCTTGGCAGTGTCTCTTGCCTCCACTCTGATTTCCTGAGCTTTTTCATCTCCAGCCTTGGGTTCTTTAGAGATTGTTTCTAGATTGACTTTGAGTGCCTCAACCTTTTCATTTTGCACCATCTTCTCCTCAGCTATCACCACCTTAGGAACTTTAGTTTCCATAGGTGTCTCTGTATTTTCCATATTAGGAGAAATCAGGATATTCTCAACTTCTAGAGGATCAGGTACATTCATATTCTCCTCATTCACATTCTCCTTTTCATTTACATTTTCCTCCTCATTCATTGCCTCATTTTCTGGAACATTTTCAGTATTCATTTCCTCAATGCTAATCCTATTCTTAGACAAAAACTCTTCCAAAATTTCCTTAGTTTCACCAAAAAAAGCATCAGTTTCACCAATCATGAGTTTATTCACCCTTGTTTTGCTCTTAAATTCCTTTTAGCCTTTTCAAGGAGTGAATCCATTTCTCCAATTGACATTTTTGGGCATAAATCTGCAAGAAATCTCTTCCTTAGATTCTCTTCTTTTGTTCTAGCGTTTACTCTTCTTGACTCCAAAATATCATACAGATTCTTGGGTAATCTAGACATAATCTCAACAAGGGATTTATTAAAAATGTTCAGATGTTTTATTGTAGCTTCTTCTAGAACTCTTTGAGTAGATTCATCAAAGGTTTCATACAAGTCATAGAGGGGCTTGATATTACCGTCATTGACAACTGCATACACAACTTCATCAACAAACATACCAGGTTTATCAACTTTAGCCTTCTTTTCCATTTCTTCTTTGCTAGAAGATTTGCTTTTGTTTAACTCAACAGCCTGAGTTCCGGTAGCTCTTACTTCTTACAAAACTTCTTCTAATTATGTTTCCTCATCTTCTGAAACATGCTTATATGTTCTTGTACTTTTATTCTTCTTCCTTTTACTGGAAGGCTTGTCTTGAGCTAGATTTGTTGCAAGAGAACTCCTTGTAGATCTAGTGGGGGTAGAGGATGCACTAGGACTAGCAGACTTTGTTTTTTCTTTCACTTCTGTTACTTCTGACTCTTCTCTCCTTCTTCTTTTTTCTCTCAAGGCTTCTACAGGTAAGCCCATCCTTTCTGCAAAAACTTCTGTTTCTTTTCTAACTCTCCTGACTATCACCAATTTTCTCAATTCCTCATGAACCTGCATACTTTTCTCTACATATGTTCTGAACCTCTCTTCTCCCAGATCCAGAGGTGAATTCAGCAAGTGTTCTGCATACATCTTCTAACGTTTTCCTCTACTTCGTATCCCATTGGCATGATCCAAATTGTTCTGGGATCAACAACTTCCATATGACATTGGTCAATATCCACCATAAAGGAGATGGTATCTTTGTACTGTTCCATAATTGAAGTGGGAATTCTTTCCCTAACATGCATCATATCCTATAAATTTTTGAAGTAAACCCACAAGGTAGTGTTCCTGACCAGAAGGTCACCCATTCCAAACAACTTGTTCCTTATTTGAACAACTACAGGCTCATCATTTTTCCAATGTACACTTCCAATACCTAGAACCTCATTCATGAAATAGAAAAATAGGCACAATAGCAGATTACCATATTTAAAGGCATTCTTCTTGTCTTTCTTGAGTTTGCTTAGATTCTCCAACAATTGACTTTTGAGCAGCTCGTACAAGTCATACTCTACATTCTGCTTTATCATTTCATAAGATGCATAGATGGCCATACTGGATATAGAATTGTCCCAGCTAGAATGATATATCTTGTAACCAATAACCATTGATGCGAATTTCACATCAACTTCAGCAATGTCTTCTATTGTCATTTCCCTTCTATCCCATTGCACACTTATTGCTTCGGTAACTTTGTCGTTCTTCACGGATTTCAAAACTGGAAGTCTACCGGTGGAATTCAGACCTATTACTGCATATATAGCCTCTTTTGTGATTTTGAAGGGTATATTCAACCACATGAACTTGTTATGAACATGACTCAAAATGTATCTCACCCATTCATTTTCCTCAAATACGGGAAATCTCACAAATTGCACAAAATTCTTCTCTTCTAGTGTTTGAAATTTTGGTTTTACAATAAAATCTTCTCCAACAATACGATGGGAGTACAAATTCATTATTTGATAGGTGCCTAAATCTTCAATGTTTGCATGAATATATGCCCTAATATCCTCAGTGTGCAAAACTCCGTACGACACAAATGAAAACACTCCTAAGGGCTCGGTCTCAACAAAATTATAGGGAGTCTATCCTTGAATTTGACTACCAGAGGAGTGGCCATGATTGCAAGTTCACAAATTTATAGGTTTTTCAAAAAATACCTTTTATGTCAAATCAAAGTTCGATTGCAGATTCTTCTCCACGCTTTAAATCTCTCCACAATTCGACAAGGTTCACTTCAGGGCTCTTCACACTACTTTCCTTCAAAATGCAAAGTGACAAATGAAGGATAAAAATGAATTTTATCACTCGCACAACTAACCCTTCTTGTCACAATAAATTCCTTAACCCTAGTTCATTCGGTTACTTTGATTTCAAGCATTGAGACAGATAATTTTTCTGCGGATCCCCAAAATTTTACAACACTGGCTCAAATTTGGTTAAACAACATCTGAAAAGCATTGATCCACCTATTGGATTGGTCCACATTCTAGTATCATTTGCCTATAGGGGGTTGAATAATTTTCCTAACAGCTCCCCTAGGCCAAAGGCCTAAAACTAATTCCTGGAGGATTACTAGAAGCAGATTCTAGTGCTGGCATGTTTCCTTCAACATAGGGATTCTTTTTCACCCATTTCTTCTGCATTTTCCTTCTGATCACATCTGTAGTGGTTTTCCCTTTTCCTTTGACATCTTACTGTGTATTCTATTTTATCGGACCTCTTCTATTCCAACAAAATCTAGCAATATGCCCAAATTTGTTGTAGTTGTAACACACAACATTTCTCTAATCAGACCAATTGTTCCACTGATTTTGCCTTGATCTGCATTGGTTAGCAATATGCCCAAATCTATTGCATTCATAGCATCTGATGTCTCTATGAAAGTTATTCATCACAATTCTACATTCACTTGACTTATGACCATACTTATAGCAATTAAAGCACTAACCTGAGAATGATGGTCCTCTTGGATTCATCCTGATTCTACACTGAGAAGCCATATGACTGAATTTGTTGCAAGTAAAACAATAACCATTGAATCTATGAGAATTTGGTTGTCTCATCGGATTTCTTTTGGCTTCATTCATCTAATTTCCTTGTCAGAATCTTCCTTGTCTGAAATTCCTTTGTCCAGAGTTTCTCTGCCTAGATCTGTAACTTTCTCCTTCTTCATATCCAAGACCTCTCCTGTCACCATCAGTCCTCTGACCTTTAATTAGTTTATCAAGTTTGGCCGAACTGGCTTTGAATTTCTCCTTGTACTCATTTGTAGCAGTAAGTTCATCTTTGAGATCATCAAGTTGTTTTTCAAGCATTTCCTCATTGTTTTTAGATTGTTCCAATTCATTCTCCAATCAACTGCATTGTTCATATTTTTATTTCAAAGATTGAGCAACCTTTTCTTCATTTTTCTTTCTATCTTCAAACTCCTTGGTCATTGTCATCATGATGGACTCCATTTCACGCTTCAGGGCAACATTTTCTTTGGAAAACTTTTCACACTCTTTTGTTTTCTTCTTTAAGGCATGACTGAGTTGTTCATCTTCCATGCTTATGTTCTTCTGCTTGAGCTAATCACATAATTCATTTCTTTTCTCCCTTGATTCATTGATTTTGTCTTTCAATGACTGGATAAATTTTTTTGCATTCTCAAGATTTTCCTGCAGTTCCTGATTCTTTGATTTTGACTGGTCAAGATCATCCAAGGCCACCATAAGTTGATGTTGAAGACTACTTGTATCCTTTGAAAACACTTTCCAATATCTCCCCAAGCTGTTAGAATTCTTTCGAGGAACTAGCTCTGATACCAATTGTTGGAAACAAGCAACATTGAGAGGGGGGGTGAATCAGTGTTCTGCAAAAAACAACTTTATTATTTTGATCTTTAATCCACTTAAAACATTCAACCAAAAGTAATATGTAGAAATAGAAAGCAAACAACCACAAAACCATAAAACAAGGATTTTTACATGGAAACCCTGTTAGGGAAAAACCATGGTGGATGGCCAATCCACAATATAATCTGAGTATACTCAAAAGAAGTTTACAATATGGGAATGCACTTACATTCAGGCACATTTCCTATAGCTCATTTCTCAAAATAGGAAGGCACACTACCTTACAGAGATTTGGATTAGATCCAAGAGAATGAACTAAAGAAATAGCATCTACAAATGCTTGATTGTAGTTCCAGTTAGGCTCAGATGTCAATCTTCTATCCTTCTGACTGATATCGATCTTCTTCTCTGCTCTACTTTGACTTGCTTCACAAAATCTTTATGCGCAAGTGAAACTATGCATAAAATCGCTCCAACACTCTTCTGGAATTCACAATACACATCGACACACCACACACACACCTCAAAATGATATATGAGATCATACATATATATCCACAACTAACAATTTAATTGCAATAAGTCTGCTCAAATAAAACTTGAAGATATTAGCAACTTTCGGCTCAAATCATAAGAGTTATGCAATGCGCATCCACAATGGTCAGCCACAACTTCGCTCAGACCCAAAACAAGATGAGGAAACACAAAAATATTCGATAAAACATTCCTTGAATATCTGCAGCATATTACATCAACTGAGTCAGCCCCAAAATACTGATAAACAAAGAATTATCAACCGGATCTCCAAATTCACACAAGACTTGATACGAGGCACTAAGATTTTTGGACAACACATTAGATGAGCTGAAAAACCTCCCATGAGGTCCACAACTCAAAATAACAACTAAAAATTTGAAAGTGAGTCAATGATCACCAACCTGCCGGACGTTCTGTTATTCCTGTCTGACTTCAATCTGGTTGCCGGTATAAGCAAATGATGTTATGCGGATCTGTCACCGACTAGGGTTTCCATCAATGACAACACCAAAAAGCATTTGTAGTGTCTCTTGCCAACATCCCTCAATATTATCAATTGCTTACTTGGAAAACAGAAGCTGAGTTGGACTCTCGAACATCTTATTATGGATTCTATAATGACGATAAGATCCTTTGATGAGATCCGTGTCACACATATCTATAGGGAACATAATTCCCTGGCTGATTTGTTTGCAAATAAGGCTATCAGCCTTAATAATTTCAAGGCATTAGAGGAGTAATCTCTCTTTCCCAAGGAGCCAAGATTTTAATATGAAATTATAGCTAATTTAGATCTTGTGTGTTGAACAAGACAATTGAGAGGTGGTGAATCAGTTATAGAAAATTTTAATCCTTAAAACATTCATCAAAACTTAGATCAATCACAAATCATCACTTTGCTAAATAATTAAACATTCAATGCAAAGGAAGAAACTGAAAAGCATTACACATACACAGTAACACCAGATTTACATGGAAAACCCAATAAGGAAAAAAGCACGGTGAGGATTAGATCAACTATAGAGAATATCAAAATCGATTACAAAAGGCTCACTGCTTGATAAGGCCCACTACTAAAACAAGGACTCACTGTTCAGATCAGGACTCACTATCCAACAAGGGTTAACCACCCAGAGGGCTCATTGCCACATAGTTACAAGGAAGATAGAAGAGATATGTTACATAGAGAAGACAATCTCAATGCAACAGAGATTTCCACCACAATTCACTCAACCACTTGCAGACATGTATGGATGATAGAGTCCACCTTTAGTTCACTGCATCCAAAAGTTAAACATTTAAGATTCACACTAATTTTCCACACTCGCATCACATACTTCAATGCTGATCCATATCTTTCACTATCTCTTTGTGCTTCTTTTACCATTAACTCATTCTGTATTTATACCATCTTCAACTTTGAAACATATCCAAAGTCATTCATCCATTATTCAATTTCAAATTAGGTCAGTGCCAAAAAATTTGAGGGTGGAATTAGAATGCGAGCAACCCAAACACACGTTTGATGAGGACCCAAATAAGTCCCAACACGCTTCATTAACTTCAAAAGTAGTGTTTAACACAAGGTTGGCCAAACCAGTGTAGAACACATAGAATAATTAAGCACACACAACCCTTAGCATGATCCAATCCTTCCAGACACCAAAATTATCTTCAAAATGATCATAACAACTTAACTCTAGAACTGCAAGTCATAAGACTCAACCAAAAATAAATCTAGACCAACAATATTTCTCCTGGACCTCAACCAGATACCCTAAAAACCACATTCACAACTGGTGAACATAACTCGCATTGTTCAACGATCTAGAAGCAAAAATCCTAGATACAATAGCTTCCAAAAATCATGATCAACATATCTGAACCACACGAACATAGGAGAAAATCTTGGAGCAAAGCCTGGAGCAACCACTAAACACCTGCAACCTTTCTCCATTACAATTTTCTTAATATCCTTGACATATACAACCAATAACCTGCATCCATGACATTAATGACAACAACAACCAGTTGATAACTAGTTAACTAGTTGACATCAATGACAATGCCTTCATTCTTGCAACAATATCCCCCTTTGTCATTGATGGTAACACATGATGTGAAAAACCATCAAAGACAACACAAGCTCTAAACACAATTTTCATGATTTTTCTTTCTATATTTTTTCTCTTCCTTTTTTTTCACATCTTCCTCATATCTTATATATCATCTCTCATCTCCCCCTTTTACATCAATAGCAAAGGAAAATGTTTTACATTGATTTCCCCTTTGACATTAAGAACAAAATACTCTTTCAATAACAACACATGACACTACCTGCTCCCCCTGAGAGGTAGCCACCAAAACATCAGTCTAGAAGAAAGATAGATCCATAGACCCACCAAATTGATGCATCTCCATATGCATCTAGTTCAAGAAAGGAGGGGCAATGACCCCTAATTCCTCCCGAAGATACTCAAAAGTATCTTTAGGAAGAGCTTTTGTAAATATATCAACAATCTGATCCTTTATAGGTACATACTCAAGCTTTACTTCATTCTCCACAACATTGTCTCTCAAAAAATGATTACTAATAGATATATGCTTTGTCCTCGAGTGCATCACTAGATTCTTTGAAATGTTAATTACACTTGTATTATCATAGAAGATAGAAATAGGATCGTCAAACATTATTTTGATATCTTTTTGTAGACTTGTAAAATTGACTTAACACTTATCACAAATTCAAAACATCTTGGAACGACCTTGAAATGACTTGGAACAACTCTGAATCAATTCGAAACGTCTCAGAATGACCCTAAAATGAATTAGAACAACTCTGAATCAATTCAGAACGTCTCATAATGACCTTGAAATGACTTGAACAACTCTGAATCAATTCAGAACGTCTCAGAACGACCTCGAAACGACTCAGAACAACTCTCAATCAATTCAAAATGTCTTGAAACGACCTTGAAACGACTCAGAACAACTCTAAATCAATTCAAAACGACCCCAAAATGACTTGAAACAACTTTGAATCAATTTGGAACGTCTTGGAATGACTCTGAATCAACTCGAAACATCTCTGAATTAACTCGGAACATCTCAAAAACATCTCATATCATCTCAAAATCATCCCACGACATCTCATAACGCATCGAATGGCATCAAACGACATCTGAAACCCTAGTTTTCTCTATTAATTGAATAATACAACATTATTTGATTAATTCACATTTCATCATTCTTGACAAATTGAATAAATACTGTTTATTTAATAAAGTCTTGAAAAACCCTAATTCTACTATTTATCGAATAATACAACATTATTTGATTAATTCATATTTCATTATTTCGACTAATTAAATAAATTACCTTTATTTAATCAAGTCCTAATATTATCTTATTTCATCTTAATTAGTCAAACGACATCGATTATTGGATTATGTCACTAATTCACCTTATTCCTCAAAATTGATTAAATTATTAAATCATAATAATTTAATTATCACAGTTTCCTCCAAATTTGAATAATTAAATCAAACTATTCAAATTGGAAAAAATAAAAATTGGAATGAATGAATGAATTAAATAAATAAATTAATATTCCTCACCCACTTTTGGATTGGGGAAATCATGGATTGCTAACTAAGCAATCTATTTTGCTAACAAAGCAATCAATTTTGCTAACTCAACCATATAATTCCTAACTCAACCCTAACTAATCAATCATTTGCTAACTAAACAATCAAAATCCTAACTAGCCAATCTATTCTTCAATCACCCTAATTGTGCAATCAACTTTGCACAATTTCCTCATGTCTAAATTCTCTCAACTCCTTTTGACTGTTGATCTGGATTTCCTCCAACGCGATCTTGACCGTTGATTCAAAATTTCTTTTTCTATATAACAAGCCTTTCTCTTCACAAATTGAAATGAGAATTTCAACTCACCTTATGCAATGAAGTGCTGTCAAGATCACCATTGAGAGAGCTTCATCATTTCTTCAAGAACAAGCATCGATCATCAAGCTTTTGCGTACAAGCAATGGAGGCTTTGCAGTGATACAAACAACCCAACATCATGCAAATACACTCCAACATGGGATGATAATATTTTCTTGTGTTCTTTGAATTCATTTTGTTAATCTTAGGATCTCATTTCGTTCAAATAGCTTAGATTTTCACATTTCATGAGTGATGGAATATGATAGATTAAGTGTTTTGAATTAGATTAGTTTCTAATTTCAATCCTACATTTGATCTTTTTTTTCACATATTTCCTGATGGATTCCTTCCCCCTCACACATTTTGGCATGCTCGGTGGGACCTAGGTCCTCCTCACTAACATTTTTTTGAGCTAAATTGCAAGTTATAGGGTTCTGGGAGCTTTCAGAGGCATTTCATGGATTGCCCAGGAAAAGCTCGCTTTTGACTGGAAATTTTTTTGAGCTTTTGCTAGAAAATCCACACCTTTGCCATGGGAATGGCGCTTTTGCACAAATACCAACGCTTTTGCTAAAAAAACCACACTTTTGATTTTTTTTTCTAAGTTTGCACTATATGGAAAATCTGAGCTTTTGCCAGAAATTTTGAGCTTTTGCAAAAAATTTTTTTGGCCTTTTGATCTTTTTTTCTGAGCATTTGCTCTAGAAAACAAGTGCACGGATCCTGCACCATTGTAATGAACTTACTAAATATTTTCTTGTTTTGCAGGAACTAATGAATTTTATGCAGGATTTGAAACACATTGACTTGTTTTATATAGGGAAGACGATCGGTCCAAGTTGTTTTTAGATCCATAAGTATTTTTAATTAACTTAGGAATTTTCATTTTGGTGCTTAGAATAGAACAAAACAACTTTCACATTTTGATTTTGGTGCTATCTAAAATGAACATTTTCAAAGCTTTCTAACTTAGGAATTTTCATTTTGGTGCTTAAAATTGAACAAAACAACTTTCACATTTTGATTTTGGTGCTATCTAAAATGAACATTTTCAAAGATTTCTAACTTAGGAATTTTCATTTTGGTGCTTAAAATTGAACAAAACAACTTTCACATTTTTATTTTGGTGCTATCTAAAATGAACATTTTCAAAGCTTTTTAACTTAGGAATCTTCATTTGGGTGCTTAAAATTGAACAAAACAAATTTCACAATTGATTTGGTGTTGTTAAAATAAACCATTTGAAGCTTTCTAAAGTAGGAATTCTCTTTTGGTGCTCATAAAAAGAACATAAAACACTTCAAATTTTGGCTCTAAAAATGAATACATTTCATGTTTTCATAATTAGGAACCTTTAAATTTGGTGCATAAAAAGAGTGCAAATTTTTTTCACTTTGTTGACGCACGAACGATTTATATTTGTTGACCATTAATGACTAGGCCTGATTTTCTTAGAAACATTTCAACTTTGGGGCTTAAAATGAACAAAATGCTTTTTTTTAATTTTCACACCATTGCTATCTTAATTGATTTATGTCCTGAACATTTCAATTGGTGCAAAGTAAAAAACCATTTCATTTTTACTCACATATTCTTGGGTATAACACTGCTTGAGGTGTTTAAAATGAATCAATTTGCAATGAATTGTCTTCTGTGCATGCATTGATTGGCAAGCTGAAGTGTTTTGTCTTCTCCCCTCACACCATTTTGGCGATCTTGGGTGAGCGAAGAACATTTTTGAGCTTTTCATTTATTTTAAAGTTTTACCTTCTTAGAGGGCCTGCCTATTGAGACACATCCCATGCTGGAGAACTCATAGGTGATCCAAGCAGTACTTTCATTTTGGATTGCTATATAAATATTTTGTGAGTGTGAGGAAAGTTCATCACTCACCAGGTGTGGATGTAATATATTGATGTATTCTTCCTCAGTATCCTTGTGATGCGTAAAAATCCGAAAGGGCTGGAAGGTTCTTAATTGAACAAAACACCGCATGTGTAGGTGCCCAAAAATAATATCCCCAGAACATGACTAAGAGACAATTGTTTTAGAAGCCACCCTATTTATCCAAAACATTCTTTGAAAGTGTTGCATCATAATTTACTTTTGAGAAGTTACTTGCCAAGTCCGACCAAAAGCCCGTGCCATAAGTTGCATGTAAAATAATCTCTTCGGAGCATGAGGTAGGCCCACCTAAGAGGATGGTCTCTCTCCACTAGGGTTGTAATTTTTTTTTAATGTTAAACTTATCCAATTACATTCAAAAAACAATTGTGACATCAAATTTTGTGTTTGATTTAAAGAAAAAGAACACATCAAAACAAACATTGAACCAAATAGTCAAACCACAAACCCTTTGAGTTAGTGTATACTTGTGAAAAAAGCCTTATGTTTGCACTTCTTGAAAGGATTTATCCTTAAAAGGTTTCCGAACATTTTAATTTTATTTTCAGGTTGCATTGATCAAAGTAAACACTTTGGTAACTATGGCTTGGGTGTTGTGATTTCACAACTCGAGTTATAGACATTCAGGTCACACAAAGTCCATGCTTGTGAGTCAGTTTAGTGCTATTATATCATTTTCCATACTCAAGAACACAAAGGAATCAAACACAAAGAGGTCACAAATTTCCATCCCAACTCACAATATTTTTTGCTAAAACACTTAGATTGCTTATATAAAGTCATTATTTGAACAAGATACTTGGAAAATCAGATTGGTCATAAAATATCACTCATTATTCCCATACTACTTATTTGAAATCAAAATCCAACAAAATATTAGGATCATTCCTCCACTCAAAAAAATCTATGATATCAACAGTTACTTGGAACTCATAGATAGTTCAAGTATCTTTCCTACAAAATATCCTCTAGATCAAGAAGTGGAATATGGACCCTAGTTCTTCAGCATTTTGATTTCCAAAACAATAGGTACATTCCAAAACAACACTCAAACTTTAGGGTTTTTGAGTTTCATAATAAACCACCCCATACCACCACACCTTATGACCATTTGGCGACCTACAACTCCCGTTCAACAACCAGGCCTTGTAGCACTTATTGTACAACCTATCCTTATGCACATTGAAAGTACCCAAACTGACATCATCAACCCTTTGAGAACATTCATTTTCAAGAAAAATGAAACACCCCATCAATTTCTCACAACATCCATCATCTTAAATGAAGAAGAAGAAAAGGCACACATAGTAGTAGGAAGATCCATGTTACTACCTCCCGCCTGGAAATAGGTAGTGAATGACCTTGCACCATTCCACCATACAACATACCTCATGACCATTTGGTGACCCACAACTCCCATTCAACAACTAGGGCTAGCCACACCAATCTTTCAGCCAGGTAACACACATATTGAAGGTTCCCAAACTGACATCATCGACAGTTTGAGAACATTTCTTTTCTAGAAAAATGAAACACCACACCAATTTCTCACTGCATCCATAGTCTTGGACAAAGAAGAAGAGAAAGCAGACATAGCAACTGAGAGACCCATATTACCACCCCTGCTTGGAAATAAACATTCTTATTCATCCATGATCTCACGTAGAGTTAGGATCCCCAAAGCTAAGACTATAAGTCATTATTCTCAACTTAGGCATCTTAAACAAAAGGCTCTCAAGAAACACCTTGCAACACTACACAAAGATAGAAACAAAGTAGTGGCAAAATTTTATACACGTGCTTCCATAAATGATCCAGATTTGTACATGTTCTTTTTTGGCCAAAACCCAGGTCTTGTCCACGATACTGAACTTCTCTAGAGAGGTAAACCAGATTCACATACCCAAATCTACCCTCTTATTCAGACCAACATTCGATTTGAAAAATTTAGAGATCTAGCACCATTTTTTTCTTGTTTATGACAACCACAAGGTCACAACATAGAAAGAAAATGGAAGCAAACAAAACCAACACTAGCATCCCACCAACTAATACCATCAATGATGAAAGTAGCCCTCGGGGCTATAGGAAAAATGATCTTGAAACACCACAAAAGAGGCCTATGTATAGAAATACCTTCAGTGAAGAGGAACTAAATCACAAACAGAAGGAGGTAATTGAACAAAACAACCAAGACCCAAACAAAGTAGTTATAGAAGAGGTAGACACAGAGGAGGAAATAAATGAGGATGAACTATTCGAACATTCCAACAACCCCAAGGTTCTTAAACTAATGGAAATGCTATTGAGAAAGGATCCAAACTCCTATTTTTTCAAGTTAGCACAAAGTGGTGCTAAATTACTAGTGGATTCTAACATAGAAGCTCTCAAAGATGCCAACCTTATTCCCTTAGGAGATAACTCAGTTGTAAGATAGATAACTGAACCTCTAGAGATGCTGAACATGCCACCTGTGTTCTCACAAAATGATGGTCAACCCAAAGAGAACCCCTTATTTAGAAGACCAACTTAGGTTGAATAAGCAGCAGTAGCACAACTGTATCAAGGAGGAACATCACAATATGAAGCACCAAACAACAATCCTCTGCCTGGACAATATATACCTCAAAATACCTCGAACATTGACCCATCTCAAAACATTTAATACCTTCAACAGGGCGGAACACAGGGTCCCCCTCCCAACGGTCAATACCTTCAATAGGGTGGGACACAAGGTCCCCCTTCGAACATTCACTACCACCAACAAGGTGGACCGTGTGGCCCCATTTTTAACCAACAATACTAGCAGCAAGGTGTGCCACAAAGCACCCTTCCTTAGTCATCCTACCAACAAGGTGTCCCAATAACGCATCAACAGGGTAACCTTCAATTTAGTCCTGCCCAGTAGCAAGGTGTGCCACAGATCACCTTTCCTCAGTCTCCCTACCAACAAGGTGTCCCAATAATGCATCAATAGTGTAACCTTCAGTTTAGTCCTTCCTAGCAGCAAGGTGTGCCACATAGTACCCTTCCTAAGTCTTCCTACCAACAAGGTGTCACAATAATGCATCAATAGGGTAACCTTCAGTTTAGTCCTGCCTAGTAGCAAGGTGTGCCACAGAGCACCCTTCCCCAGTTATCCTACCAAAAAGGTGTCCTGATAACGCATCAATAGGGTAACCTTCATTTTAGTCTTGCCCAACAACAAAGTGTGCCTCAAAGAACCCTTCCTCAATCATCCTACCAACAAGGTGTCCTGATAACACATAAACAGGGTAACCTTCAATACGCTTCATCTTAGCAACAAGGAGCTAACCCTCCTTACACCCATCAAGGACCTGACCCAGTATATAACCAAAATGGTCACCAAGGTCTCATACCTTCACAATATTTGATATATGACCCAAACATGGTAAGACAACAAGGTTATTATACACAAAACTCGCAAACAAACCTGCCAAAAATAGACATGGATATGAAACTAGAAGCAGTCACCCAACTGGTAGTAGGCATGCAAGCCGGAAAGAAAAAGAAAACCTATACTATCCAAGAGATATGCTCCTTCCCGTTTGATCAATCAGTTACTACAATACCCTTTCCAAAGAATTTTGAAATACCTAGGTTTGACAAAAAATATAAAGGAATAGGGGATCCAGTAGAGCATATACGATATTTCTTAGTATCATGCATGGAAGTATGAAAAAATGACTCATACCTCATGAGACTGTTTCCACGCAGCCTTATGGGCCATGCTATGGAATGGTTCACCTGTTTGACAACAACAACCAAAAACTTTGATGAATTGTCTAATAAGTCATAAGTCACTTCTCCTTCAACATTGAACAAGATGTCACCATTACAAGCTTATCCACAATCAAACAAAATTAAGGAGAATCTTTTATCTCCTATCTACAACGATGGAGACACAAGGCTAGTAGATGTAAATGGCCCATTCCTGATAAGGAGTTGGTAGACATATTCATTACCAATGTCTTACCTGAGATCAATTATCGGCTCACAATGTTATGTACAATAGACTTTGAAGAAACCATTGAGAAGGGATTGAATATTGAAAGAGCCTTCATTGCAAGAGGAGCCCTTAAAATAAATAGCTCAAAAGACAGTCCTTTTACTTCAAATGAGAAACCTAAAGTCTGGGCCAAAAAAAAATGTCATAGACAATGGAGTGATTGATGCTAGGACATTATGGCCGGCACAGAACATAGTTCCAAATAAACCACAGGTAGCACAGACAAGCTATGTTCCAAACAATGCACAAAACAACCAAAATACCTATTTGAAGAACAATCAGGTTGTAAACCCACAAATGAATCAGGGGGGACAACAAAGGCAATATGATCAACCGATAAGGCAATTCACAATTCTAGGTGAGTCGTTAGAAACAATCATTCGCAAACTAGTACAACAAAACCTCCTCAAAACTAATGACCGTTCAAACTATGAGGAACCTAGTTTCAAAACACCGTGGTATAACGAAAGGGACTTGTGTGATTTCCACATGATCAAAGGGCACACAACAAACAACTGCATGAGACTCAAGCACCTTATCCAAGATTTAATTGACAAAGGGGAGGTAGATGTTGAACGTCGTCCTGGGAATAAGGACTTGCAAATTTACACAAACTCAATCACAAACCATGCCAAGAGGAATGAAAAAGGAAATAAACAGGAGTACCATAATGCCAATTACACTTATGTGGACACAGTTTTAGGAACCATCTCACAAGTTGATGATAATAGGGAAAACGTGGTGTCTATACAAGGAGGAGACAATAACTGTAATGTAACCACCCGCTGAGGAAGAGTTACAATTCAAGGAGCACCACCCAAACCTGCAATCAAGTCACCCAGTGACTATAGTATTGTAGAACAATTAAAGAAAACACCTTCCTTAATATCAATTTTAGAGTTGTTAAAACTATCACCTGCCCATAGAGAAATACTTGGAAAGGCATTAGAAACAATAGTCCCTGATGATCTCAATCCTAGTAAGTTCCAAGCTATGGTTGGTAAAATCACATAGACTAATCACCTAATCTTTTCTGAGAAAGATCTACCCCAAAGAAACTTTCATAACCAAGCCCTCTACATAGAGGTTGGTGTTCATAAAACCATGGTGAAACGGGTACTAATAGATAATGGTGCAAGTTTAAACATTTGTACCTTAAAATTTGTCAAACAACTGGGGTATTCTGAAGATGTGATTGACAAAGGAAAAATTATCACAATAAGCATTTATGATGATCTAGAAAGAAATTCTAAAGGAATAGTCAGGTTATCGGTACAGATAGGGCCAACCCTAACAGAAACCACTTGTCAAGTACTGGATCTTGAGCTACCATACAACCTCCTTCTGGGACTACCTTGGATCCATGCTTTACAAGTAGTCCCGTCCACTTTTCATCAATGCCTAAAATTCCCCCATGAAGGAAAAGAGGTAACACTATATGCCGATATTGAGCCTTTTCATTTCTGTGCCAATTTAGAGGAGAAATACAACAAAATCCAACGTGTTCCTAGCAATGACATATCATTCCACTCTTTTTCTTATGTTGACCCATCAACACTTCCATCTACCTCAACTAAAAATGCCTCAAGTGTCCAACCAAAAATGGAAGCCAAGATTCAAGTACTTTTTTTTATTCAAGGGGTAAACGCTTTTGACCGGAGCTATGAACCGGATACAACCATTCAACAATACCACCCCAATGGGGTTTGAACCTTGGTGGCAAGAACAACAATGCCACCTATAAACCATCACACCATGCCAATATCGACAACATTTCCAAGATTTAGGTACTTGACAAGGGTAATGGGAATTACTTTTTTAACGAAGCATTCTGCATTGGCATGCTTCCACCAACATCTAGAGTATATGGAGGTCCAAAGGAGATCAAGATAAAACAAATGATTGCCAAGCCCACTATTTTCACTAGATGGGGAGACATGCAAGATGAAGAAATATTTGAGGACTTTTTATTTATGATCTACAAGGAGGAAAAAGAAGAACCAGAAAAGCCAAAACCTAATTTTGACCCTACTACTAGAGGTTATCAATTAGTTAAACATATGGGATATAATGGAAAAGGTGGCTTGGGGCTACATGAACAAGGACGGTCATAACCTATTATATTAGAACAAAGGAAGAAGAATATGGGGTTAGGTTATGAACCAAAGGACGTGGTTATTCCAAAAACTAGACGAACCTCTTAGAAGAAATGAGGAACTTCTGCTAGCATCAAGGCACTGGATACCTATCATACCTTAGACAATGATTTACCCGTTGAATATTTATTTGATAACTTTACCTTTGACAGGTTCCCTCTCCAACATATTCAAACTATTCGCAACATCTGCTACAATTCCAGTACAAACTCTAATGAATACGAGTGGGATTCCCCTTCCTTCGTCATCGGATATGATTTCCCCACTTCTAGAAATGATGACCTAGACACCCAATGGGAAAAAGACACCCGAGCCATACTAACCCTTTCATCCACTTCCATAAGCTTTGCAGATCAAGATGATAACCTCCCACTCTAATACCCACAACTCATAGATTGGGATCAACAACAACATGCACCTGTTTTGGATCAATTCCAGAATGATGAGGCAATTGCGGAGTTCATGGGACTTCGAATAGACATACCTACAGGAGACCACAAGGTAGGGTTCATCATGGAATTGGAATAGGAGGCATACTTTGGTGGAGAGATTGAATCTTCCAGTCGCAAAAATGAAAGAAAAAAACATAAAAATACGGTCCCCTAGAGAAAACCTTTTTGTGGCTCTATCGGATCCTAAAAAGAGAAAAATAAAGGACTTATTCAAAGGTGAAAACATCTCAAAGGCAGCCGAGGATGGAAAATTCAATCTCCCCATATTAGAATATCAGGAAAGATCAACATTTCTAGTAGAGGAAGCAAAACCCATAAATGTTGGAATAGTAGAGGACCCAAAGATAACCTACCATGCTGCATCATTGGATCTAGAAGAAAAGGACATCACAACTTTCATCAATGCCCGAAAGATAAATTTTGCATGGACCTATGTTGACATGCTTGGACTAGATCCAACATTAGTGGTACATCATTTAGCTGTAATACTTGAAGCAAAGCCTATAAAGAAAAAACTTAGAAAAATGTATCCATAGATAGCATTATTGGTAAAAGTAGAGCTAAAGAAATTACTAGACGTGGGTTTCATTAGACCCATTGACTATCCAAAATGGATATCAAATCTACTACCAGTATCCAAACCTACTAGGGGCATAAGGATATGCATAGAATTCAGAGACTTGAATAAAGCCTGTCCAAAAGACAACTTTCCATTACCAAGTATCGACATGATTGTAGATCTAATAGTAGGGCATGAGATGCTATCCTTAATGGATGGTTTCTCTGGATACAAATAGATAAATATCTCTCCAAATGACCAGCACAAAGCAACATTTACTTGTGCTTGGGGAACATTTTGTTGGAATGTAATGCCCTTTGGTCTAAAGAATGCAGGAGAAACATATCAAAGAGCAATGATGACAATATTTCATGACATGCTACACACAATCATGGAGGATTATGTGGACGATATTTTAGAAAAATTAGTCAAAAGAGTAGACCACTTGACAAACTTGGCTAAGATATTTGATCATCTTGAACAGTACAACCTGAGACTCAATCCTAAGAAATGTGTATTTGGGGTAACATCTAGAAATTTGTTAGGGTACATAGTATCAAGGAGAGGGATTGAAGTAGATCTGGATAAAGTAAAAGCAATAATGGAAATGCCTCCACCAAGGACACTAAAACAGTTGAGGATCCTACAAGGGAAACCACAATCCATTAGGCGATTTATCGCACAATTGGTGGAAAAATGTCACCCTTTCACTCATCTCCTACATAAGGACATCACCTTCAAGTGGGATGGGAGATGTGACCAAGCATTCCAAAAATTCAAGGAGTACATACTTACTCCTCTTGTACTCATGCCACCCATCCCAGAAAAGGAAATGATACTTTATGTGTCTACCACACAGGCAGCACTGGGAGCTCTCTTGGCCCAGCTAGATGATAACAATAAAGAAAGGGAAGTCTACTATATCAATAGAACACTGGTGGGATATGAACTAAACTACTCACCCATTGAAAGAGCATGTCTCTCAGTCGTATTTTCAACACAAAAGATGAGACACTAGGTCCTAAACAAAAAGGTCAAGCTAATTTCTAAGATAGACCCTCTCAAGTACTTACTAGAAAAGGCAGCCCTAACAGGTCAAATAGCCAAATGGGTCATGATCCTAAGTGAGTTTGATATAGAATATGTCGATAGGAGAGCTATCAAGGGATAAATTATAGCAGACCAATTGGCTGAAGCACCTGTAGATGATCATAAACCTCTCATATTGGATTTTCCAGATGAGAGTATCTTGATGGCAGAGCAGATAGAACAATGGACTCTATACTTTGATGGTTCCCATACACCACAGATCAGGAGCTGGTATTCTATTTCTCACACCACAAGGAGATAGTATATCCAAGGCCTATAGGATTGCATTCCCATGCATGAACAACATCTCAAAATATGAAGCTCTTATCACAGGATTAAAAATGGCTATTGAATGACAAATAAAAAAGCTACAAGTCTTTGGAGACTTTCAGCTAGTGATCAAACAAGTGAACGATGAATACCAAACAAAGGATGAAAAATTGTTGCCATATAAAAAAGATGGTGGATAGCTTCATGGAATACTTCATCAGAATAACCTTTAAGCAAATTCCCTGAATCAATAATAGGGCTACCGATGCAATGGAAACAATAGGCTCATTGCTTGATATCCACAAAACGTGCCTAAATATGAGTTCCTTGTGGAACAATTGTTGGTACCGGCATTCAACATCCCAAAATAGGAATTGGTATGTGTTGTTGTTGGTCATAATTCCCCATGGTACCAAGATACCTTTGACTACATCCATCATGGTACCATACCCATTGGCTTAATGACCACTCAAAAGAAAATCTTTACCCGTAGAACTTCCTGTTTTACCATCTTAGGATATACCCTATACCCTTGTAGTCTAGATGGTATGTTACTTTGATGCCTTAATGCAGAAGAAGCACAAAAAACATTACAAGAGGTTCATGAAGGTATTTGCGGATCTCACTCTAGCGGGCTTAATCTAGTCCAAAAACTGCTCAGAATTGGATACTATTGGCCCTCTATGGAACATGAATGCATACAATATTCTAGAAAGTGTCAAAAATGTCAGCAACATAGTGACCTTGTTCATTCACCAACACAAGAACTGAGACCTATAACCACACCATAGCCTTTCTTGCAATGGGGATTAGACTTGGTAGGCAAGATATCACTTGCTTCATCAAGTGGGCACAAATTCATTATCACAACAACAAAGTACTTCACTAAATAGATAGAGGCAATTCCATTGACCTCTATCACTAGCAAACAGATATCAAAATTCATTTTGAATTATCTCATCTGCAGGTATGGAATTCCCCAAACAATAATAACAGACAATGGAACTCCATTCAAAAATCAAGATGTTCAAGAGCTCTGTTCCCAATTTTCTGTCCACCATCGCTTCTCCACACCCTATTACCCCCAAGGAAACAGTCAGGCTGAGGCATCTAACAAAACCATACAGAAAATACTCAAAAAGATTGTTAATGAAGCTGACCATGATTGGCATTTGCAGCTAAACCTAGCCTTATGGGCCTACCGTACCAGCATTCACACACCTACTGGCATCACACCCTTTTCCTTGGTCTACGAATCATAAGCTATCTTTCCTATTGAGGTCAAAATCGCTTCATTGTGAGTTTCACTAAAATGCATGGTCAACAACGAAGAATAAAGGGTATCCAGACTGAATGAATTAGAACTCCGAGATGAAAAATGTTTGAGCGCGTTAAACCATCTACAGGTTTATCAGAATCGGCTCAAGGGAAACTATGACAAAAGGATCAAGGAAAAGAACTTTCTTGTTGGTGAATTAGTCCTCAAAGAGAATCAAAAGGTATAATTGAATCAAGAAGGCAAAGGAAAATTTGAACCTAACTGGTTAGGCCTGTTTGTCATCACAACAAGCTATGACTTTGGGGCATATTAGTTAGCTAGTCTTGAAGGAGAACCTTTAGCTGAACCGCTGAACAACCACCACCTCAAGAAGTTATACACATGAAGCATGTCAAAATACCCCAGGCAAAAGGGTAAAAATCCAAAAAAATAGAAAAAATGATAAAAAAATAAAATAAAAAAATAAAAAAAAAGAGAAGAGAGTAAAGAGAAATAAAACATTCTATGAGTGAAAATCACTTTGTGGTTCTCTTAGAATAGGTACCATAGTGAAAACCTAGCAAATAAGCACTATGTTTGAATAAACTTGCATCATTATCTATCTGTACTATCCATAACATCCACCCATTCGTAATAAAACAAGATATCCAACCATGGCTTGTCACTGATTAAGGAAAGTCGTCTTGTCCACAACTGGGGGAAAAGTAAAAAAGCTGGTCATGGGTTAGATCTTTGTGTGTCCTATCATAGTCACATAAAACATCAAAAAGCCAAAAACATACAAAATAGCAAAAAGGAATTTTTTTTTTGGAAAACATCAAAAATCCAAAAACATACAAAATAGCAAAAGGGACAAAAATATTTGGAAAAAATAAAAAACAAAACAACATCATGGGATTATTCCTTCACTCAAACAGTCTAAGATATCAACATTTGCTTGAACCTCACAGATATTCCAAGTAGATTTTCCGCAACATATCCTCTAGACACAAAAGTGGAATATCAATCCAAATTATCAATGTTGTTTACCCAAAAAAAATTCATGCTTTGAGTCAAACAGTCAAACTACATGGTCTCTGCGTGTACAATGTAGGCAAGGCTCATTAGCCCCCAAGACCTTAGGTCAGTCCCCTTAGGTTTCCAACATGCTTTATTTCAACTTAGTCAAAACATACAAAAGCCAAAAATATTCAAAACAAATAAGCGAACTACGAGCCTCTGCATGTACAACGTAGGCAAGGCTTATCTTTGATGAGCCCTTGAGGCCCTAGGTTAGTCCCCAAAAAATGTCAAAAACATCATAAAACTTAGAAAATAAAAAAGACCCATGTCCGCCATCACAATTCACAATGAAACATCACCCATAATAAACAGATCATCACACTCATCCTTTGAAAAAACAAATAAAACAAACAAAGCAAGCATCAATAGTTGAAACCTTCAAGCAAACAATCGCGGAAGAATTTGAACACAAAATTGAACTAAAACAAAGCTAAGTATCAAATACATATCTTTTTTACAAGATCCAACAACATCTTGAGATATGTCTTAACGGATCCGTTCCTACGATGGACATAATCAACATTGGGTAATAGACCCACCCCAAATAGATATGGCAAGTGATATAATAGCATTGTTTTATCTTTTTGTTATCTTATTTTTTGTGATTTACATTATTGACTCATTCCCAGGATCTCTCGAGGATGTCCATAAGGATTTAGAGAAGAAGGAATGGGGGAAATTGAGCTTCATTTCGATTTGCTGTTTGTGGATAGTCTTGTTATACTACCATGGCAAATACTTGCTTTGTTCTATGTGTGGAAGTCATCTTTGAAACATTTCATGTAACAGTGACATGTTAGGTTCTTCGTACCTCTTGTGTTACTGGTCCAACATGTTTTAAAAGCTTCTCACCTATACACTCTAACAAGGTTTTCGTATGTCTGGTATGAGCAAGAATACTCCTTGTTTGTAGAGTCAAAATTCCATGCAATAAATACAAAGTCACCTTGGTCATTAATACCCTGGTGCATCGTATTTATTTTCTATATCAAAATGGATTGTTCAAACTACAAAGTCTCTAAAGCAAAGCAAAATCAACTCATCACTACTAACAACATCATATTTCTATCTATCATCAATATTTCTTATGAATTAACATCATATTTCTATCTATCATCAACATTTCTTCTGAATTAACACCATATTTCTATCTACTATCAATATTTGTTCTGAATCACATCAAATTTCTATCTATCATCAATATTTCTTCTGAATTAACATCATATTTCTATCTACTATCAATAATTTCTTCTAATTAACATCACACTTCTATTCAAATCATCAACATTTCTTCTAAGTGAGATTTGCATAGCAATATCATTAGTACCATTATACATCCATGAATAACGACAACATACATCATGATGATATTAAAACAATAAATACATCATGTATGGGGCATACATTTTCACATCATAAACATACATCATCATATATCATCATCACATGAGCATAAAATGAGATTTAATCGAAGAAGGTATATATCATATATATCATCATTAAAAAGGAGAGTACATCATAAGTGTGATAAGATATGCAAAATCATAATATCTATACGAGACCTCGACTGGGCCAATGAGTATAGGCATAAAAAATACATGTCTACAAAAAGCCTCTGAACAAGGAACAACATAAAGATCAAGTACCCAAAATAAGCGCCCAATGGGAAAAGGATGAAACCCTATAGATGACCAAAATGATCTGGCTGTCTCACAAACTAATCACCTGCACCACCAACTGCACCATCACTGCCCATAGAAATAGGCTCTCCAAACTGTGGACGTTGAGCACTCCTGGGAACAACAACCTCATATAAAGTCTGATAGTAGGTAGACCTCTACAAATAATGATCACATTCTGCCCTGAGAGTATCTCTCTTTGTGGTCAGTAACTATACAAAAGCCTTTGCAGCGTGACATTGACCACTCTCACTATCTCGCTCAATCCTCAAAATATCTATCTGAGCCTCTACAACCTGTCATCTCGCTATCTCTCCATCTCTGGTAGTAGTCATCTGAGCTAACATTATGTCTCCATCCCTAGTTGGTGGAGGAGGATCTGGAACACGCCTACGACCCTGCACCTGAGGTGGCTGCTCATCCTGATCATCATGTGCTCTATCATGATGAACTCTACCTCGATCTCTATCCAACTACTCTGCAAGGACCTCAATACACTATCACTCACCACGACGACCCGTAACACCTAATCTAGCTGAAGCAGGAGTACCCCTAGGAATAGTAAGTCTCAGAGGCCTGTGATGAGACTACTCATCGTAGTCATCAGAAGTACCTGGATCTGTGGGACCAACCGACCAACCCCAATTAGCTGGGGAAAGTTCTCTAAACTAAGCAATGGCAATATCTATATCAGGCTGAATACCCCATACATGAACCTCTCGTGTCGTCCGACCAAAACGAGCCTCATAGGTATCAAGAAATTGGTCCTGTCTCTCCCCAAACTGATGACATACTCAGTCTGGTAGATAATGATCTAGCATAATATCATAACAACCAAGCAATCAACAGGTCTGTCGACAATATACAAGGTGATCTACATCCTCTGGCCAAGCATCACACCCTAAATATGGTCTCCACACAAAACCAGGAATATCGTAACAAACACAACGCCAATAAGGAATATCTCCAGGTAAGGTGTAGTGCACAAAATCCCCATAATGATATGCATATGGATCATTAGGGTGACGATCCTGTATCCCATATGGACAAGTAACTGCAATATGCTCCCACGCCCACACATGCAAAAGTGAGACACCTGCAGAAATATTTTTCCCGCCCCGATACACGACCTCGTGCATATCTCTGTACAAGTGAGCGAGAAGACATGGACCCCAAACATATCTCGTACCATGCTCAAGCATATTCTCAATGCACACACCTCAACCTATAGGAAACTATCGACCTCGGCTATTAGGAACAACAAGTCCTGAAATCAAACCACATAGAACAAGCGAGATAGGATTTGCACTGTCAGAAAAAATAGACAAATCAATCTCCGATTGATGTATCGTCAGGTGTCGAGCACCTAACACACGCTGCATAGTAGGGATACCATGTCGAATGTGATACATAACCAACTCCCCATGGATAGGAAGATGAAGTATCCTCCATACATCCTCAAGCGTGATAGTCGCCTCTCTTGTAGTAGATGAAACAAAGATGTTTCTAAATGCCACCGTTCCACCAATGCGGTCATCATGGCAGTATGAGTCCTGATAGGAGGCATATAAAAAATATGAAAAAGTCCCACAACATCAAGAAAGTCCCACTCTAACACACCAAAATGGACAATGGGATCAAACAAACGTCGTGGACGTCTCTCCCTAAGTTGTAGTACACTAAGGCCAACCTGCAATCATTTTCAAACTATAAAGTTAGGGTTTCACTCTAAACAAGTGGGAGACATAATATAACATAAAAAATGATGAAAAATGACATTTAGGATGACAAACGAACAAATGATAAGGCTCCAAGCACAAGCTAAAGTCAAATGAAGAAGAAGGGATCAAAAGCAAAGGTTTTGAGCAAATACTCAGAAAACACAAAACAAAGGTGAGCTTTTGAGGAAAAGGCTAGCTTTTATGGAAAATTCTTAGAAACAAAGGCGAGGATCCTAAGAAAAGGTGAGGAAAAAAGTCAAAAGCGAGTTTCTAGGGCCAAACAAGCAAAAGCGAGCTTCTGAAGCAAAGGCGAGCTTTTAGAACAAAAGCTTAGAAACAAAAGCGAAGATTCTGAGTAAAGGCGAGGAAATTTTGCAAAGGCGTGGATTCTTGATAGAAAAGGCGTGAAAACTGATGCAAAGGCGTGAAAAATAGAAAAGCCTCACTTTTGACCTAGAAAAATTTGTACACAAAAAATGAGAATGAAACGAGACAAAAGGGAAAAAGAGAAAAGGTACATACCGGGCCACCAACATCTGAAGTCCGTCCAACCTCTCGAACAAGCTCAAAATGATGTGGGACAACATAAAAACATGACATTACTCCTTGAAAACTAACAGAAGGAGAGAACCAGAGACAAGAACTAGCTATGGAGTCAAAACACAAATGAGCTATCTACAAGACGAATTGCCTATATAAACCACAAGAAAACCCTAATTTCTACTTAGGGAAACTTTTTTACATTCAAAATAGAAGCTCAGAGAAACATCTGAACAGGAAATGAAGGACCTATAAACCTAATTCTATGACGTAAACACATCGGAACGAAAAACAGAGTCGTGAGCCTGACCTCAAAACTTGAAATTTTTGGTCAACCTCTCGAGGGGGCAACATAGAGTCTTACCATCATTCCATGAAACATTGGGGCATAGTGCATAAATTTTTCCAAAACACTTGATCTTAAAAATAGAATCTTTGAAACAAATCAACTAGTGCTTTGTATCAAAGAGGGGAAAAATGTAGATATGTAAAATTGACTTAACACTTATCACAAATTCAGAACATCTCAGAACGACCCCGAAATGACTCAGAACAACTCTGAATCAATTCAGAACATCTTGGAACGACCTTGAAACGACTCAGAAAAACTCTGAATCAATTTGGAACGTCTTAGAACGACCCCAAAATGACTCGGAACAACTTTGAATCAATTCAGAACGTCTCAGAACGACCTCGAAATGACTTAGAACAACTCTGAAGCAATTCAGAATGTCACGGAATGACCCTTAAATGACTCAAAACAACTCTGAATCTATTTGGAACATCTCAGAATGACCCCAAAATGACTCAGAACAACTCTGAATCAATTCAGAACGTCTCAGAATGACCCCAAAATGACTCGGAACGAGTCTGAATCAACTAGGAACATCTTTGAATTAACTCAGAACATCTCTGAAACATCTCAAATCATCTCAAAATCATCCCATGACATCTCATAACACATCAAATGGAATCAAACAACATTTGAAACCCTAATTTCCTCTATTAATTAAATAATACAACATTATTTGATTAATTCACATTTCATCATTCTCGACAAATTGAATAAATACCGTTTATTTAATAAATTCTTGAAAAACCCTAATTCTACTATTAATCGAATAATACAACATTATTTGATTAATTCACATTTCATCATTTCGACTAATTAAATAAATTACCTTTATTTAATCAAGTCCTAATCTTATCTTATTTCATCCTAATTAGTCAAACGACAACGATTATTGGATTATGTCACTAATTCACCTTATTCCTCAAAATTGATTAAATTATTAAATCATAATAATTTAATTATCACACTTTCCTCCAAATTTGAATAATTAAATCAAACTATTCAAATTAGAAAAAATCAAAATCAAATAAAAATTGGAATGGATGAATGAATTAAATAAATTAATTAATATTCCTCACCCACTTTTTGATTGAGGAAATCATGGATTGCTAACTAAGCAATCTATTTTGCTAACAAAGCAATCAATTCTCCTAACTCAACCATCTAATTCCTAACTCAACCCTAACTAATCAATCAATTTCTAACTAAGCAATCAAAATCCTAACTAGCCAATCTATTCTTCAATCACCCTAATTGTGCAATCAACTTTGCACAATTTCCTCATGTCTAAATCCTCTCAACTCCTTTTGACCGTTGATCTAAATTTCCTCCAACGCGATCTTGACTATTGATTCAAAATTGCTTTTTCTATATAACAAACCTTTCTCTTCACAAATTGAAATGATAATTTCAACTTACATTATGCAGCGAAGTGCTGTCAAGATCACCATTGAGAGAGCTTCATCATTTCTTCAAGAACAAGCATCGATCATCAAGCTTTTGCGTACAAGCAATGGAGGCTTTGCAGTAATACGAACAACCCAACATCATGCAAATACACTCCAACATGGGATGGTAATCTTATATTGTGTTGTTTGAATTCATTTTGTTAATCTTAGGATCTCATTTCATTCAAATAGTTTAGATTTGCAAATTTCATGAGTGATGGAATATGATAGATTAAGTGTTTTGAATTAGATTAGTTTCTGATTTCAATCCTGCATTTGACCTTGTTTTTCACATATTTCCTAATGGATTCCTTCCCCTCACACACTTTCAATATCTATTTCATTCATAGAAATTGTGTACAACAAGATGCAACAACAATATACTCAGCTTCAATAGTAGATAAGGAAACTAAATCTTTCTTTTTACTCAACCATGCCACCAATCTGCAACCAAGATATAATGTACCACCACTTGTACTTTTTCTATCATCCATACATTCAACCCAATTTGCATTTGTATAAGCACTTAGTGTAAAGTTAGTATCCCTAGGATACCATAATCCATAATACAGCGTTCCATTCAAATATTTGAATATTCTTTTAACAACAACAACATGTGTTTCCTTAGGATCTTCTTAAAATCTAGCCACAAGAAAAACATGTATAATATCTAGTCTAGTAACATTCAAATACAACAAACCTCCAATCATAGATCTATATTTGCTCTGATCAGCTTTAGGTGAATCATTATCTTTACCAAATTTGCAACCAATCACCATAGGAGTACATACCAATTTGGAACCATCCATCCCAAACTTCTTCAACATATCTTTCGCATACTTAGACCATGAAATAAAAATCCCTTTCTTTGTTTGATTAATTTGTAGCCCAAGAAAGAAATTCATCTCTCCAAATATAGACATCTCAAATTCTTTTTGCATTTATTTCGCAAACATATTACAAATAGTTTTATTTTCTCCAAAAATAATGTCATCAACATATACAACCACAATCAAGATTTTATCATTTACAATTTTAAAATATAGATTACTATCTGTTGTACCTTTGTTGAAACCTTGCTAAATCAAATACCCGTCTAAATTTGCATACCAAGCTCTAGGATCTTGCTTCAATCCATATAAATCTTTCTTTAATTTGTAGACCATATCTGGTTGATCTGACAACTAAAATCCTTCTGGTTGTTCCATGTAGAACTCTTCTGCTAGCTCACCATTCAAAAATGTAGACTTAACATCCATTTGATAGGCCTTCAAATCTTTATGAGAAGAAAACGCTAAAAACATCCTAATAGCTTCTATTCTTGCCACTGGAGCAAAAGTATCCTAAAAATCTATTCCTTCTACTTGTGAGTAGCATTTACACACAAGCCTTGCTTGATTTCTAACCACTTATCCATTCTCATTGAACTTATTTTTTAATACCCACTTTGATCCAATTATGTTTTTATCTGCTAATCTTGGGACCAATTCCCAAGTTTGATTCTTCTCAATCTACACAAGTTCTTCTTTCATAGCTTCCTTCCAATGCTCATCTTTACATGCTTCACTTACAGTCTTTGGTTCAATTTCAGAAAGTAAACACAAATTTATCTCACCAGTAGTAGCTCTGCTTCTTGTCAATACTCCTATTGTCTTGTCTCCAATGATCTAATTTTCTAAATTATTTTTCTGCACATACTTAGAGGACACCATTGGAGCTTCATCGTCTTCTTCTTCATTCTACTTCTCTTGCTCACCCTTCTCCTGTTCTTCCACAATTTCTTCAATCCTTACGCAATCAGGTTCATCAGATACATATCCATCAAGATCAATTGAATTCTTCATTGCTTCATCAACCTTGACATTTGAGATTTCTACAATCTTCCTCAATATTTTATTGAAACATCTGTAGGCTTTTCTTTTAGTAGAATATCCAAGAAAAATACCTTCATGAATTCTTGCATCAAACTTTCCTAAATTTGTTTCATCCCTTCTGATATAACATTTTCTTCCAAATAAATTGAAATACTTAACAGTAGGAACTCTTCCACACCATAGCTCATAGGGGGTCTTTTTGTTGTTTGCTCTTGCTTGAATTTGATTGAATACATAAACAACATTGTGAATAGCTTCTCTCCAGTAAACTTTCGGTAGATATGCTTCAGTAATCATTGATCTAGCTGCTTTTGAATTGTTTTGTTCTTCCTTTCAACAACTCCATTTTGCTGAGGAGTTCTTAGAGCAGATAACTGTCTTTTTATTCCATGAACTTCATAAAATAGATTAAACTCATGGGAAGTGAATTCACTACCTCTGTCATACCTTAAGCATTTTATCCTCAAATTTACTTCATTTTCAGCCATAGCTTTGAATGTCTTGAATCTATCTAATGCATCAAACTTTTCTCTAATAAATGTAACCCACATATACCTAGAGTAATCATCAATCAAAATCATAAAGTACCTTTCAGTGCCTCATAGAATTATCACTCTTGTAGGATCATATAGATCTGTATGAATTAAATCTAATAGTCCAGTAGTAGATTGTTCCTTTGATTTGAAATGATTTCTTGCTTGCTTTCCAAACTAACAATTCCTGCAAATAGCATTAACAAGCTTTATAATCCTTGGTAAATCTCTCACGGCTTGAACTGCACTAATCCTCTCGAAGTTATCAAAATTCATGACACATTCTTTGATGCCATAGCCAATTTTCATTAATTTGAGTCATAAAGCATCATCCATCAACACCCTTAAGTTGATATATATTTCCTTCAAAATTCCTTCCTGCTGCAATCATTATTCCAGAGTCTTTCCTGATTTCACATTTTTCATCCTTAAAATACAAGATTATATCATTTATTGCATATCTGTCCAACACTCAAAATATTATGCCTTAAGCCCTTAACATAGTAGACATCATCAATATTATGCTTGTCATCAAAACTTACTAAGCCTATCTTGCAAATTTTAGCACCAATATCATCTCCAAACCTAACTAAGCCACCATCATATTTTCCAAGTTTAACAAACTTACTCTTATCATTGGCCATGTGATGTGAAAAAACACTGTCAACAACCCAATAGTTCTTTTCTTTTTGAGCATGTAGGGAAGAGATTACAGTACCTTCACTTTTCTCCTTCTCCGAAGGACATTCCTTTACCTCATTTTTTTTTTCAGAATTAGCAGAAGTAGGTTCATCTTTTATAGCCAAGAACAAGCATTCATTGTCATTAGGATTTCCATAATCAAATTCCTCATCAGAAATACTAGCATCCTCATTCACATAATATGCTTTGTTGATCTTCTTTCCTTTATTTTCTTTCTCATATCTTTGTTTATTCCTCTTAGCTCTTTTTGGACACCTTGAAGCATAATGACCTATTCCTCCACAACTAAAGCATTTAAAGGGTAACTTACCTTTTCCTTTCTTCATCCTTCTCACAAAGTTAGTTTCCACTTGATCAAGATTTTCTTCATCTGGATCTTCAGCTTTTGTGGCCTTGGAAGTAGTAATTGATTTGGATCCATTTCTCAAGTTCGACTTTCTCATCTCATAAGATGTCAGAGTTCCCAATAACTAATCTTTGGTGTAGGTCTTGTGGTCTATATATTCTTCAATAACACATACCTTTTCACTATATGCATCGGGAAGAGTTCTAAGAATCTTCTTTACAATACTGGATTCATCTACTATAGCACCAAGTCCTCGCATTCCAACTACTACCTCATCCAATCTCTGTACACAGGATTTAACATTCTCATCTTCAGACATATGCAGAAGTTCAAATTGTGTCTCCAAATTCTGCAACTTTGCTTCTTTGACCCTTTCATTACCTTGATGCACTTTTTAAAAGTATCCTAGACCTCTTTAGCAGTCTTCAGGTTTTGAACCTTAATCAACTCAGAATGTACAAGACTATTCTTCAAAATGAACTTCACCTTATTGTTTGCTTCACGTGCCTTGATTTCATCAGGTGTACTCAGACCATTAGTAGGAGGAGTTGAAGGAGTCTTGTATGCTTTCTCCACATCATATCCACAATACTCCAGATATTCTTCCATCAGTATTTTCTAGATAGCATAATTAGTTCCATCAAAATTTGGATACTCATAAGTAACTTTTCTAGCCATCCCAGACCTTCCTTAAGCAATTAATCTCTTCTCCAAGGAACCAAGATCTGATACCAATTGTTGAACAAGACAACTAAGATGAGGGTGAATCAGCCGTAGCAAATTTTAATCCTTAGAACATTCACTAGAACTTAGATCAATCACAAATCATCACTTTGCTAAATAATTAAATATTCAATGCAAAGGCAAAAACTAAAAAGCATTACACATACAGAATAACACCAGATTTACGTGCAAAACCCAATAAGGGAAAAACCATAGCGAGGATTATCTCACACTATAGAGAATATCAAAACTAATTACAAAAGGCTCACTGCCAAAACAAGGACTCACTGTCCAACAAGGGTTAACCACCCGAAGGGCTCAATGCCACATAATTACAAAGAAGATAAAATAGATATGTTACATAGAGAATACAATCTTAATGCAACAGAGATTTACACCATGATTCACTCAACCACTTGTAGACATGCATGAATGATAGATTCCACCTTTAGCTCACTGCATCCATAAAATCAACATTTAATATTCACAATGATTTTCCACACTCACATCACATAATCAATCTTGATCTATATCTTTCACTATCTCTTTGCGCTTCTTTCACCATTAAATCATTCTGTATTTATACCATCTTTAACTTTGAAACATATCCAAAGTCAGGCATCCATTATTCAATTTCAAATTAGGTCGGTGCCAAAACATTCTAGGGTGGAATTATAATGAGGGAAACCCAAACACACACTTGATGAGGACCCAAATAAGTCCCAACACGCTTATTAACTTCAAAAGTAGTGTTTAACACAAGGTCGACCAAACCGGTGTAGAACACATAGAACAATTAAGCACACACAAACCTTAGCACAATCCAATCCTTCCAGACACCAAAATTATCTTCAACACGATCATAAAAACTTAACTCTAGAACCACAAGTCATAAGACTCAACCAAAAAGAAATCCAGACCAACAATATTTCTCTCGAACCTCAACCAGATACCCTGAAAACCATGGTTTACAACTGGTGAACATAAATCACACTGTTCAACAATCTAGAAGTCCAAATCCTAGATATGGTAGCTTCCAACAATCATGATCAACATATCTAAACCACACGAACATAGGAGCAAATCCCGGAGCAAAACCTAGAGCAACCACTAAACACTTGCAACCTTTCTCTATTATAATTTTCTCAATATCCTTGACATATACAACCAATAACCTGCATCCATGACATTAATGACAATAGAAACCAGTTGATAAATATTTAACCAGTTGACATCAATGACAACACATTCATTCTTGCAACATTGTGATTTGGGGTGATCGAGCAATTATCGCCCTCCTTATTACCACACGTTTTGTGGGTTATGTATTGCTTAACCCTGTGTTCATTCTTAATTCTACAAGTGTGATTTGGATTTGGTATTTGTTAATGGCGACTATCGAAATGGGTAGAGATAGTAGTATATTTGAGCCTCTATCTTATGAGAGTTGGAAGAAGAAGCGGAAAATTTGGAGAAATCCTAAGGGATGGGCAGTTTACACCTTTTTTGGAGAGGCTTCATGGCCATGACCCCAAAGCCTATGTGGACTTTGTTCACTATTGGCATAATAGATGTTTGAAGGTGAAAGGAGTGGAGTTTTTTTATTAATGAAGACTTTATTTCATTCATTACTGGGTTGTTGACGGATGGCCGCAAATTTTTTAAGGAAAGGAAGAGCAACGATGATGCTATGGATCAATTCTTCAAGGACAATGAAAGGGCGAAGCTGATAAGATGCCCTCTTGGGGTTATGAATGGGCTTCCCTGAAGTGTATATGGGCTGATGTGGTGGAGGTTATAATGTGGTATGTTACTCTTGAAGGTCATTTCACTGCTATTCTAGGGCATCATTTTACCGTGCTTAATCATTTTAGACATGGGTTGCATGTTTTTTTCCATTTTTTCTCCCGTCATCCCTGGAAGTTTCAGTTTATGTCCATTTGAAGAACTGTAGGTCCCTTTTTCTCCACGAAGACCTCATTTTTCTCATCATGGAGCATGTGAGATCTCATACTCCAGCCAAGTCTATTAAGGGCAAAGAGAAGGCCACTAGTAAGGATTCTTTTTTGACTAGCTCGAAGATGAGTGCTGATGGCGATGCTGAATGGAATGTGGAGGAGGATAACATTGTGTGGGGTTCCTCATCCCCCGTGGTAGCTTCCTCTCAAAAAATATAGAAGGGAAATTTAAAGAAGAAGGGCCTCACCAAGAAGATAGTTATGCAAAAATTAGATTCCCATGGGTCCTTGTTTGATGGGGAAGACACTGATATTAGCTCTGGTGGCTCTCATCGATGTCAGTCCAAGGAGAATGTTGAGATTCATGGGGTGGGATCTAGTGCATCTGGTAGTAAGGAGAAGGACCACTCTATGGAGGCTAGTGTTAATATGGAAAAGGATAATTTGCGAAGGGCTTCTAGAAGGATTGCTAATTTAAAGAAGCAGGGTTTAAAAGGTGGTAGGAAGGGTAAGATGGATACTCCAAAATAGGTAAAGGATGCAACAAACACTACTATTGATATTGATGATTCCCCTGTTTGACAGTCTTCTCCTCATGGGGAGGGTGATGGGGTTCCAAGCAGTGAGGAGGCCTCAGTTGAAAGAAATGTGTGTGAGGATGTTGGTGTGAATCTAAACCTTGGCAAGCCAAAACTGTTGAAGATTAATCCTTTATCTGAGGATTTTTCTTACCTTAATGATGACAATACCTCCATGTTTGAGCTATTGGATATGGCTTGGTCAGGTTCCACATGCACCTTTAAACTTATTAAATGGGTGTTACAAGAATTTAACAAGGTCAATATCAAGATCAGGGGCTTGAAGGAGAACATGACGAACTGGCCGAAGGGATCTTGTTCGAATCTTCTTATTAAGAGGTTGGTAGATTTGGAATGCTCCTTCTCTGATTTCAAAGCCTAGTGTGAGAACCACCTTATGAAGGGAAGGATAAAGGAAACAAATGAGGATATCAAGAAATTATTGCAGGTTAGTCATATCTCAGTTAAAAAATAGTGTGAAGTCCTTGAAGGTTTTATTTGGTAAGATTAGTTAGCTCAGGGAGGATCAGATGTACTTTGCAGATATACTTGAGAAGGACCAAACCTCTAAAGGTAAGGGAAATAATATCGCTAAAGATAAGGCTAAAGGCTCGAGCACTAGAACAAGGGGGAACCTTAGGAAGTCCTTTGAAGAAGAACAACAAGAGCTAATGGACATGGTTAACCTGCACTGCAACTAGGAGATTGAGGTGGCCAACACCTTGAAAAATATGAAATAGTTTTTATGTTTTTGATTCTTCTTTTTTGCTGTGGGGTTGTTGTTTTTTGGCTGTTGGTTTACTGTTAGCTGCTGCTTATGATTTAATATGTTTATCAATTATAGCATCATTTTTTTCTTTAGTGATGTAAAGGGTTTTAGGTCCCTTCAAAACCTATTTTTCCAATATAATAAAAATAATATCATACATGTCCCATACAAAAAATAGATCCGCTTCTCAAGTGTGCCCAAGGGGTCATCTCTTATCTTCAAAGTTTCCAATATTGCTTCATGATCAACAATAGTAATCATCCATAGTTATTTTTTTCTTGGTTTTACATGATGATTCAATAACTTAACTTTCATTGTTACAATTAGGTGTGAATACATGAGTATGATTTTGTGCTTCTCAAAGTCATCAAATTCAAGAATTCTATTCTTTCTAATCATATAAGTTCACAACCAAGTTCTCAAAATAATAATTGATCATGTAGGATATGTGAACCCATCATCAACTATCATAGGTTGTGTTAGATTTTTTTTCCTTCAACACATCATGCCAACCAATAGTTTGATCTCTCTTCATTCCCATGTTGTGCAATAATTGCATAAACATGTTATGGTTGTACAAGGTCTAAAATATGGTCATAGTCAAATGAAGTTTCCATTTCACCAAGTAAAGATGAATGAGCTTCATATAAAGGGATTAGATAATATGGAATATATGTATCTACCCAATCACTTGACTCACAACTATCCCACTCACATTTGATACATCTTTGACAAAAAAAAGCTAAATCTTGTGTCCAAATATTCCATGTACTTGCATCTGAGCTTCAAAATGAATGCATCTTTGATGATTCCCTAATTATCTAACAATATAATCTCTCTCCCGTTTTACCTTCATCAACCAACTAGAAGAACCTATGCACTTCTAGATCAAGTTCCCCTCCTCGTGACAATGCATAATTACACCACTCAACAATATTGCATCAAAAAATGCAACACCACCTCTAATCTTTAGTTGTTCTTTAAGTAGATCCCTCTTTACACATGCACCTTCTCCATCATGTTCCCCTTTTCCATGCCTAGCTTCAAAAAATCTCCAAATATGAGGTATACCCCTCTCTGCATGCATTCTACTCAACCAATGAAAAATATAATAATTCTTGAATTGACCAATGTAATTATCTGACCAAATGAGATGTTGAACCATTGTAATATATTTTTCCTACAAGAACTCAATTTTTTTGTTAAAACAATATTGTACATACATTGATGAATGAGATCGATCATCACTCATGTAAAAATGCTACTCCTTGACTATCTTCTTGTTCTCTTCTATACTATCAGGGGCATGCTTGTATGTGATGTGAACAAAAATTACAACTTGAATTGAATTGTAATATTGAGATTAGACTTCATTTTATGGTAGAAATGTGTAGTTTTCTGTGAAATAAACTACATAGATGATAGTTCCAATTGGGAAAAAATCCTTACACATCTTGAATTGTTGATCTAACTATGTAGACCTGTGGCTGTGTCTTGCATACTTGCAATTTTTTTTTTTTAAAAATAAACAATACTTACCTCTCTAGTAACCAACTCACATCTGGAACCTTCACCTCCACTCTTCAAATTATATTTCACCATCTCAAATCTCTTTTTATCAACCATTTTCTTTCCAAAATCATGCTCGTTACCCTCATGAATACATGATATAAAATTTGATAAACCACTTCATTGCAAACACCTTTCATTTAAACAATTATTTCTATAAAAAAATGCAACCATTATCTCTAGCACATAGAAATAAATCTAATAAGTCCCTCAACAACCTTGGTAGTTGCATTATAGCACACTCCTATAGCATTTCATTAGTATGCAAAGTAGAAAAAATATTGCATAATAGTTCATGATACATAGAAAACTCCACATGGTATTTGCAACATGTATTACAAATTTTAAGAGGCAAACAATAAAATAGCTTACGGGATTCAAATGCCATTTGTGCTATTTTTAAATTTGGATGTCTTCCACAAAATAATTATTTGTATAATTTTGTTTGGCTATGTACTAAGAAACGTTTAGGATGTTGTGTGTGGTCTTGATCACCAATTCTTAATTTTAAAACATCTTTTATTTTCGGTGATACTCTAGAGTTAGAGTGCCAAAATTGTTGAATTTTATCCTTTGCATTATTAGTTAGCTTCTTATCAACTCGTGGAAGCCTACCACTAAAAGCTCAAGTATCATTTTGAAGAGGACTATCTAGTCCTGATCTTATTTCTAGTGCTTTTGATTTTTTTTTATGATTTAACCTTAAGTCAACACATGTTTTCTTCAACAATTGAGCCTTTCTTAATTGATTTCTTACTAAAGATGTTGTTATTACTCTAAGGGTAGCTCTCTTATCTTTTTCCTTACTAGTATTTCCAATATAATTGAGTGTATTAAAAATATTTTTAACAATAATGTTATTTCGATCAGACTTATTGTTTACATGAATCTTCAATTTCTTTAGCAATGGTTTCATTTTGTAAGAATTTATCAATTGTACAAAAAGTTGGCATTGTTCGGTTAATGTATTATTGGAAAAGTATTGATTGAATATTTGGGCAGCCCACAATCGAATGGTTTGTGATGACCTTTTCCCTTTACATTTAGATCTATTATGTTCTCATCTATTTCATGTAACCATTTTGGGGTTCTTTAATGTTGAGCGCTTTTATTGGAGTCATTACAAATATATGGATTTAGGATTTCATTTTATTCTTCACAAAGATCCTCTCTTCTTATGTAATTTTGAGATACATTGACATTCATTGTTTCTTGTGTCTTATCAATTTCATCAATGCTATGAACGAGTGGATTATGGAGTATGCTTTCAACTTCATGGGATATATATCCACATTCATGAAGAAAATTTTCATGTATTTTGTGTTCAACATTTTGATTTTTAGTTTTATGCAACATTTACAATTTCATGTTCAACATTTTGTTTCTCAATTTCATGTTCAAAAATTTCAATTTCAATTTCATGCTCAAAATTTTGATTTTCAGTTTCATGCTCAACATTTACAATTTCATGTTCAAAGCTTTTAATTTCAATTTCGTGTTCAACATTTTGATTTTCAATTTCCTACTCAACATTTACAATTTCATGCTCAACATTTACAATTTCATGTTCAATATTTTGTTTCTCAATTTCATGTTCTAAAATTTCAATTTTAATTTCTTGTAGAATATTTTCAAATTTAATATCATGGTCATTTTCAATTTCATTTAAAGGTAAAGAGGAGCTTTCTCGTTGAAGATAATTTGACATACCTTTTCTTTGCACCCTCTTCCTTACTCTATCTTTCTACCTACTTGCCTCAATTTCCTTCACTTGACATTTCCTCTTCCTTTTCGCTTTACAATGACTGTTGGTTCCCATTATCGCAACTCAAACAAGTACCTTGATGATTTAAAGGATAAAATTTTGTATAAAAGAGTGCTCAAAAAGTGAAATTTTGTTTATAATGCATAGGAATCACAACATTCCTGACAACAGATAGCATGTGGGGATTGTTGGAATTCCCAAAATGGAATTTTGGCCATTTTGTCCACTCAAACAAAACGGATATCAGTTATATCCAACTAAAAACATATTTGTATTAATATGTTCTAATATATATTATATTACATATTATATTATAGATTATATTATATATTATATGTTACATATTACATTATATATTACATATTACATTATATATTATATATTATATTAATATTAATATATTTTAATATAATTATATATTGTATTATTATTGAAAAATATAGAAAAAGAAATAGAGGTAGGGAGAGAGAGGTAGAGAGAGAGGAAGAGGTAAGGTGGGAGGGAGAGAGAGGGGGAAGGAGAGAGATAGGGATCGGTAGGGTGGGAGGGAGAGAGGGAGGGAGATAAAGAGGGAAGGAGGGAAATAGAGGTAGGGTAGGAGGGATATGTATAGAGAGATTTAGGGAGGAAGGGATTTGTAGGTGGAGAGAGGTTGTGTGTGTGTGTGTGAGAGGGAGAGAGGGAAGGAGGGAGATATGAAGTGGTAGGGTGGGGGGGATAGAGGGAGGGAGAGAAAGAGGGAAGGAGGGAGATAGGGAGTGGTAGGTATAGAGAGAGTTAGGGAGAGAGGGAGGGGTAGGTGGAGAGAGGTTGCATGTGTGTGAGGGAGGTAGGGATTGGTAGGGTGGGAGGGATAGAGGAGGGAGAGAAAGAGGGAAGGAGGGAGATAGGGGTGGTAGGATGGGAGGGACAGAGGGAGAGAGAGAAAGAGGGAAGGAGGGAGATAAAAAGAGGTAGGCATAGAGAGGTTAGGGAGAGAGGGAGGGGTAGGTGGAGAGGTTGTGTGGGAAGGAGGAGAGATGGAAGAGGGATATATGGAGGAGACAGGAGGAAGGAGGAGACAGGGAATGGAATGGAGAGAGAGAGAGAGAGGGAAGGAGGACACAGAGACAGAGGAGCTAGTGAGAGAGGGAAGGGTGGAGGAGGTCTGTGAGGGAGAGAGAGGGGAAACGAGGGAGACAGGAACCCAGGACAGACGGACGGAGAGAAAGAGGAATGAGACATGGACAACGGAGAGACAAAGAAGGAGAAAGAAACCAGGAAAAGAGGAAGTGGACGGAGGAAGGAGACACACTGCAGCAGTGAGGACGAACGGACAAGACACAAGGAAAGAGGAGAACGGAGAGATGGAGGAAAGGAGGAGAGGAGGTGAAGAGGTGGAGAGAGAGACGGTGTGTGTGGAGGGAGGAGAGAGAAAGGAGAGGGGTAGAGGGGAGTGGAGGGATAAAGGGAGTGGATGGAGAGGACGGTGGAGTGGATGGATATGGAAGAAGAAGGAAGAATAATGACCAGAAAGAAGGAAGACAGGAAGGTGGAGAAGGAAGGTGGAATGGATAATTAGTGGTTTTGTGTTCACATGGTTTTGTGGCACATGGTTTTATATTACCACTTGATTGTATTTGTGTGAGTTTGGATCTATAAAATCAAGCACATGTTTAGTGGTTAAGGTTTTTTGGGTGAGTGGGTTGTCATTATTGAGTTTTTTTGAGGAGTTCATATGTGAAGCATAGTATGGGATGTGTGGATTCATGCTTGGACATATGAGGATGCATTGGAGAGGATTTATTATTTAGAGGTATTAATTGTAACTCTTGTATTTCTTTATTGTTAAATAATAAGATGGAATATGGAGGCTTTTGGAGGATGGGTTTTTCCCTCTTGAGAGTTTCCGAGGGTATATCTTGTGTTATCTTGTGGCTTGTCTATTTGATCTATGCATTATGGTTTCTTGCATGCATGTTTATCTCTCATGGGGTTATGTTGGAAATGAATTAAAATTCTGGGCTATGATACATTATTTCCTAATAGGGGGAAGGTGGGAGGGAGAGAGAGGTAGGGTGAGACGAATTGAGAGAAATGTAGGTAAAGAAGGAGAGGGTGAGCATGTTGAACACATAGAAGTACTGGGCAAGCTACTTGGATCTACTATCCAAATCCAACCTTACAAATAAAACATATTTTACAATAGTTTTTTATGGTATTTAACCAAAGGAATTTCACTAATCCCTACTCAATAAAACACTTAAAATAGAGGTTTACAACCTCAACATACAATTGGAATAAGTCAACACTTCTATTACCTCCAACTCACCACCTTTGATAAATTCACACATACATCTTCTTCAATAAGCTTTGTTGCCTTTGGGTCACTGCCTTCAACACACTTTCTCATTTACATTCAAATATTCTTCTTTGCAGTCTCATTTACATTCATTGTTGATCTCTCAAAACTGATCTTTACCACATTTCATTATCAAAAGATATTATGTGGAAATTCATTCACACATAATCTTCTAAAAAAATCACAACACTTTCACACACACTTTCTTAAAAGATTTGATCTTCTATTTATACCCTTAGAAACCTTCAAAAGGTTTCTCCTTGTCAGTTACAAACATGTAATATAAGTTATACATTGATCACAACAAGTCAGCTTCAAAAACACTTGTAGTAGAAGGAAATATCATGCAGTTCAAGCTAAAAGATATTCAAGACCTGTTTTACATAGAACACATTTCTAGAAACAACACACATATCCAAACACTTGGTGCAAGCAACATATTTTGTCAAGTCAGCCCGAAAAGCATGTAAACTGCCATGCATCGACTATTGACCACGACAGTATCAGAGAGACCAAAGTTTTTTGTGCAGATCATTCCACTAGGATGATATAGAATGTCAAAAAACTTCTCTACACCATTCTTATTATATCATATTATTTGCTCTGGCACAAACACTTCATACCCAAAAATAATGATTCTAGACATGTTGTATAAGGGAGGATCACATACCAATTTGCAAAACATTTTGAGAGCCTAATGAGATTCTACCATGCATTGCATAACCCTTGTACACAAATTTTATCAAGTAGATGTTGGTACAAATCATTTAAACACCAACAAACCAACCTACGAGGTGGCTAGATCATAGACAACACATTGTCATCTACAAAAACATTGGTGGTGCACCAAATCATCTAAAACCTAGATTGAGCATACATACAACCTTCAAAAGCATAAATACAAAAGCATAAGGAAAAAAAATGTGATGTGGTGAAGTGAAAAGACATTCAATTCTTCCTTAGTAAACATTTATTGGACCTTAACATATGCATACTATGATAACATTGGAACTCTCCACGATAGAACTTATGCATAGAAACTTGGAATATGCATACCTCATAGTTGTGTATAGCTGTCCTTCGAACTATAAGACCCTATCTTCATCCGCTGAGAAATGTGGAGCATTTGATAGAGCTCCTGTGAAGCCAGTTCTGTGCCTTACATAGTTTAGAAACTTATCAGTCAAGGAATTTTGACAACCAACCATGATCTATCCTTCAACATTAAGTGCATGTGGTATCAACAAAGGTTGACATCAATGACAACACACTATCCACACATTTTCCAACAATCTCCCCCTTTGTCATTGATGACAAAACTTACCTAATCTTCCATTTTCTCTCCCCCTTTAACATCAAGGGAAAAGGGAAAGTGGAATTCTAAAACATATGGACTCCCCCTATCTATACAAACTTTTAAAATTCACTCCCCTAGAGAAATGGCTTACCCAAAAAGGCTCCTTTATTTACATATATTATATTATCCACTCCATATATTTACAAATCATCAAAAATTGTCACAAAAACATACTCATCTCTGACCAGATGGAAGAATATCCTTGTAGATTGACTTTAGATGAGTCCAAGAACTATCCCATTGTTTCTTTGTAGAAGTTGTGATTTGGATTTGACTTACCAATTAAGCATGGATATCTTCTACTTCTTCTAGGGAGGATGGTATATGATTCTTTTATTCAACTCCTTTTTCTTCTACTAGGAGATCTGTTGGAGATGCTAACCTCATATTTACTACCTCCTGCAATTATTTTACTTGGCCTTTTATTTTCTCCCTTTTGTCTTGCACTTGTTGTAATTAAGAGTGTAATTTCTCTACTTGTGCCCTGATGGTACCATCACTATCTTGCACATGATCATATGTGGTAGCCACATTTGTGATCTATACTTCCATGGTATTTATCTGATCCATGAGACTTTTTGTGGTGGAAGGCCATTGTAAACAAAAAAAGTATAATAAATTTGATTCCTCCATAAACTTTTGAATGTCTTTAATACATTCTTACAACATTTCATGTGCCTTTGCACATTCCCGAAAGGCTTCATACAGTTTGCTATTTGTAATCTTCACCTCATCCTATTTCTCAAGAAATGAAGAATGCCCCTTAAAAGCATCCATCAATTGTTTTATTTGTTGAGTTGGTAGTAGAGACGAATCCCTTTTTGCACTTGGCATTTCAGTTTCCAAAATTTTGATTACCTCCTACAATATCTTTGAACTATCTACCTATTGCTGTAAGATTTCTTCCCTTGCGGAAGAATTTAAGATATCACCAAGTTCTAACTTCTGCAAAGGTGAGATACCAAACATATTGACTTTCCCACCAAACATAGGTAATTTCAGCAACCATAGAGCAATTGTAGGCTAAATTTGTTTTTGCTGCGCTAGGAATTCTTTGATGGAATCAATGGGGGAAGCAAAAGAAGAGGCCTTTTGAGTATCTTGTACTTTTTCTCTAAAAACTAGTGTATCTTGCTTTGCATATTGATCTTGCTAATCAATATTGTTTGGAGGAGGGCTATCATGCACACCATGATCAAGAGATACTTGCTCTACATCATGTGTTACTTGATCTTCTTGCTCCTCTTGTAAATTTTGTTGCTCTACATTATGCTAAGGAGACATATGTGGCTGTTCCACATTTTCACCTTTTCTCACTTCCTCAAGGATTTTATTTGTCACTTCCTCAACTTACTTTTGTATTTTGTCTCTATCTTCCTTCTCCATACTCAAAAGGATATCCACTCTTTGCTTTGACCTTAATTCTTGAGCTTGTTTCTGATTTTTTTTTTTCTTCCTAAGAAATGGAGGATCCTGCTTTGTCAATTGCTTCCTTCCTTAGCTCATCATATATTTCAATTTATTTTTCTCTATTCTCCTTTAGGGCCTGTACAAGACTCTTTGGAGCAATTTCTAGAATATTACCGAGAGCCACACTATACTTGATCACGTACATGACTACTTCCCTCTCAATAGTCTTTTGGTCCTCAGGAGGAACTTCTAGATGCAAGTCAACTATCTCTTGTAGCAAGTCATGACTAAAAATTCCATTAAATATTGTGTCCAATTGGAGAGGCTCATGAGGAGGTGCTACCAAGGGAGTTTTCTTGTTTTTCCTGACCTTTTCTTTAGGTTTGGAGGTTCCTTCCTCTCCCTTTTCTTCTTCCCCTTCAGAATCTTCTGTCTAAGCCTTTTTCCTCTTAGCTTGTTGTTTATACCTAGCATGCTTTTCTCAATGACCTTTGTTTGTGCCATGGTTTCATAAGAAAGTTTACTTATTTGAGTAGATTCAAAGGATTGTGGAGGAGTTGTGGCTACAAAAGTTGATCTTCTAGACCTTCTTGGCACTTTCTCTGTAATAGTTTCCTTAGGTTATGAAGGAATGGTTTGTGGAGTCTGGGAAAATGTTTGAGGGGATTTCTTAGTTACTTGAGGAATGCCTATTCTCTGAAACATCTTATCTACCATCTTTTCATGAGGTTCTTCCACCTTCCTCTGAATTATCTTGTCCATGATTTCTCTGTAGGTACCAAACCTTTCTCGTGTAGGATCCTTAGGCTTACTCAACAAATTTTAAACATATGATTTTAATTCATCAAGGGAGACTTCATATGGAAATTTAGGAATGCAGGAAGTTCTTGGTTCCATAGCTTCAATGTAACAATAGTATTTATCAAGCAAAAAAGTGATCTCATCTTTATATTTTCTAACAAAATTAAAGGGAATTATTTCCCTATCTTCCATTACATCTTGCAGATTCTTGAAGAATCCCCAATATGTGGAATTGCAAGCCTATCTATCATTGAACCCTCTCATGTGATTTATAATCTGTGTGGAAATTGGAATGTGTTGCAAGTATGAGAAGTTAGTGTTTTCATTGATGTATTTTTTGCAAGAGTATGAGTGGTTATTTCTTTGATTAGTTGCAATATGTTGTCATTAGTAAAGCTACTGGTGTCAACCTCTAGTGTTGCTTTGATAAGCTTCTGACTATGGATATGTGGTTGAGATACTATGTTGCAGTTGGCTTCATGGTAATCAGGAAGTGCTAAAGATGATGAGGGTGTGTTTCTAGTGGTTGGTTTCCAAGTGCTTGTTAATTTGATAAAAAGATGAAACAGTGTGTTGCAGTGGTGTTTTGGGTTATAGAGTTGTGTTATGGTTTTGCTCCACATTTCTTCTCAGTTGAATATCTACTTGTGCAATTTGGATGTTGGTAAGAGATGCTTAGAGGTGTTATATTCAAGATTTGGTGTGCTGGATCATTGTATAGAGGAATTTTTGTTCACCAGTGTGTGAATTGTGCATTGCAGAGGTGTTTAGGAGAAATGTCTTCGCTCCTCATTTCTCCACGTCTAGGTTTCAATTCTTGCAGATCTAAGGAAGTGTTGATAGTGTTGGCATATTTGTTCAGTCAATATGGTTTGAGGTTTGGTGCTTTAGAAGATGGTTTCTCAAGTAATAGTATATAGTAGAGTTGTTTGAGTGTATTGGGTGTGTACATTCTTCAGGTGTAAGTGGTTGTGAAGGAGTTTGTTAGATTTTAGGGTGGTTGAGGAATATTCTAGATCATGCTTAAGTGTGGTGTGTGGTTCACAAGTCATTCTTGGATTTGAGGAAGCATGTACTTAAAATTTTAATGGTGTTTGTATAGGTAACAATCGATTTGGTGTTTACACTACTTACGACAGATAATTATTATTTATAGAAGCATGTTGTAGCATGGTGTTGTTGATTTGGGTCTCAACCAAGGTGTGATGTGGTACGCTCTCACTTCTTGTAATGCCCCATCTTATAACCTAAGGAATGTTGCAATTGTGTATAAAAGTGAAATATTTTTTTTTAAAGTAATAATAATATTAACTTAATTAGTTGCATACATTCACTAAGTTATGCGATGTTACACTACTTGAGGTTCCATAGATGACTTTAGTATTTAGCATTGCTCATATTTAATTAACATAAACATAAAAGTAAACATTGCATATCATTTGAATTTCCATTCATGATAGTTTAAAGTACAAATATGATTCTTACATTGCATTTGAATTAACATTACAATACTCATTCATCAGATGAGGTAGATCAATAATAGTTACAATTATATTTTACAAATGTTCACCTCATAAACAATTGAGGGATGTTTTCAAATACAAGATTTACAATAATGCAATAAAGAAAGTACACATATGTATCCAAGTACGAGCTCTCCATCCATGAAGCTCTCGTTGCCATGATCATAAACTGGGGACCCAACGGAGTAAGGTGCATGTTCCACCCAACCATGTGGTACCCGTAGGTCCACCCCCGTGCTAGGAGATAGTAATATGGTTACCTAGACATAACCTATTCACCCTAGACACAAGTACATAACTAATTGATGGTTACATTGCTTCCAGATTTAAGAAAATCAAATATGCTAAGTACACAAGGTAAACTGTTATTTTAGGTGGAGTGTCATCACAATGTTGCAAAGGTTACCCTGGTGTTTCTTCCTAGGTTCCGACCCCCAACTTGGGTTACCCTGGTAACCTCTTATGAAACCCGGCCCCATTTGCAAACTATTGCGGAATCGAATATCTTTTAAGGTAAAAAGATATCGATTTTCCATTCCAGGCCTTCTCATCTTATACTCAAGACCGAACTAGCTCAAGAGTCCATAAGTGAGGCATAATCATCTTGTTAAAGATTTTTAATCTAACTACTGTGTTGTTTAATTATCACTAACTTACTAACTCTTTGTAAGTTACCCTGACACCATTTTGTGTGTCGGCCCTCACACAGAGCCACTCCCCTAAAAATAACAAGGAATTGTAAGTTCTCTAACTAGGGTAGGCAAAGTGCACATATATCCAAAATCAACATATAAGACCAAACGTATTATAACGGACATCAAATCATTGTTCATAAAAACAGGTGTCTAATCACCACACATAGTCATGTGCACTACCCTAGTAAACTCAAAAATAAGAAATCATTAAGAAAATAGCTCCTTCAATGAAACTATGTCTGGAAGACTTACTATCACAGTTATCCCAATCTTTTACAACTGACGTAATAGGGGTAAACATAACTCAAAAATCATTGCAGACAAACAAACAAACTATCGTTTGGATTTCCTAAATCCATTTGTTACAATCACTCATCTTAAGCATCTACTCAAAATAAATAAGATTCAATTTGCAATAATAAAGTAGAACTAATTATTTAATTCCAATTTACACAAATGTGCTTAATAATAAAATACAACTCCCTATTAGAACAAAAAAATATAATATCCTCTTCTTATTCATTTAACTATTTTATTTCCTCAACTCCTAATTAATTATAAATTAACTCTAACAAATACAAAATTACCAAAATCAACCAATATAAATAATATATATATATATTATATATATACTATATATATTATTAATAATATATAATATATATAACACATATACTATATATTATATATATATATATATTTAATTTTTAACTAAATCGAAATTAAATTTAAGCCATACAAATTTTATATTTGTTTTAAACTAAATCGAAATTTTAAACCAAACTCGGCCGCACCAGGCAGCCTCCACTATGGAGGGCACGCTGCCTGTGGGACAGTGTCTCCTCCACAGATCTGTGGAGGGCGCTGCCTCATGGTAGCCACACCCCCACATAGCTGTGGTGGGCGCTGCCTCACAGCGGCCGCACCCCACAGTGGGAGCGATGGGGTTGGGGTTAACCCTAGCCCCTCCCTGTAATTATTAAATACCAAATAAAATAAATCTATTCCGAATTAAATTTCGGATTTTAACTTTTAAATGGTAATTCATTTTTTTATCCATTTTCACCTGTACGACGATTTTGAAAATGCCTAAATAAACAAAATATTAAATACAGTTTTGTAATCCAATTTATATATAAGAATATATGTATATATATATATATATACAAATTTCAACAGGGTTTTCCCATAGGGAAATTGAAAAAATTTCTTCAGGATTGTAATGGGGAAACTGAATATTTCAACAGTATGCACAATATTTTATTTTTTCTAAAAAATTCTATTCTATTTCATGAGGATTAAATTTCATTTTTCAAACAAATAATTTCCTTCTCAAATCTTAATACAAACTGTTTCCTACAGGAACCTTTCAACAAAGAAATAACAAAGTCTGTAGAAAAATTTTAATAGAGAAATAACTATTTTCTCTATGGATCATTTGCCGAGAAGAACATGAATTTAATAAAATAAAATTTCTTTTCACAGTCTTCTTTTCAACATCAAACAAATTATAAAATACAAGGGAAATACCTGTTTTTCCTTAGCTTCAAAAATCTGTCTGGTGATGAGAGCCTCTGTTGCCTGTAGCTTCCAAAACCTTTCTCGAATACCAAATTCCCAAAATGCAAACCAGAGAACTTCCACAAATATACAATAATACCAAAAAGGGATATCACAAAAAAACTTTCAAAGAAATTTTAACAGCAGACTATATTTTTCATTTCCCATGAAGAAAAAAGATAAACTTCTGTGTTTCCCCAAATCCCAGATAACCTCCGAGAAATTCCTCAACCAAAAACAATAAATTTAACTGGCACACATGTCGAGAAGAAGAAAATATCTTCAACAACTTCTTGACAATCTTTCAAGATTTGCATGCTTTTAATTTATTTAAATTTTTCAATTTTCAAAATGCAAATTTATTTAACAATTAAAAAATATAATTTCCCAAATAACAATTAATTTCAAATTTAAATCTATTCACACATTTAAAACAATTTTAATTTAATTAATTAATTTATTTAATTAAATGAATTTAATCTTTTATGATCAAATTATTTAACCAAACAAACTAATTAATTAATTAAATAACATGTAAAACTAAACTTATTTCTTAAACATTTAAAAATTAATTTAAATAACTGTAAATTAAATAATAATAACTATCATTAAAATTAACAAAATTTTCCTTTCAAGCAATTAATCCAAATAGGAACAAACAAGACCATCTATGACTCCGAACTAAAACTGACAATGTACTGTGACCGGGTTTAAGACTAGACTAGGATGAACCATGTTACTACCTCCCAATCAACATATCCGTTGAGTCTTGACACGCTCAGACCTGAATAATCAGGTGGAGTCGGTGTCATGTACCTGCAATCCTGTAGCCAAACAAATAACACGCATATATATATAATCCATTGTACAAACACACCATGCGGAGAAAATCTCGGACATCACAGGGCACTCGCAAGCGAGTGATGCAATTCCATTCTCCACACCAATACACGTCACATAAGACTGAAAAATTAAATAACAGTTAGTCCATCATAAACATATATATAGCAATAATCATCTGAAGGAAACATCTACGCTATATCAAAGCATGTCAGAAATCAATTATCACCATACAATGTATCATCATATCACAAAGTGAATCCACCATCGCTCAAATCAGCAATCAAAATATCCAAACCAAAGTACCAAAGTCTAACAGTGTGAAAACATGTATACAAAAAACATAAGCATAAATGGAGGGGTACTACACTTCTATCCACCACGAAAGTGTTTTGGTGCTGAACTAATTTGAATTTGTATGTTTGAGGTGCATATCCAACCTTGGATAAGGTTTCAAGGTTGAAGATGACATAAATAAGAGTTGATTTGTTGAAGGATGTCAAGATAGATGTGAGAGATGCGAAATATGTGAAGTGCAGAGTTATAGAGTGCGAATTTGAGTAATGCAGTGTGAGATTTCATGTGTTAGATTACTGGATGCAGTGAGCAGAAGGCGTCTATAACTCTTCAATCATGTTGTGAAGGTGTTGGTGACATTGTGGTGGATTCTCTATTGCATTGAGATGATTTTCTCTGTGTAATATTTCTTCTCTATCTTCTTTTCTATTTTGGCAGTGAGCCCTCTGATAGTGAGCCCTATTGTATTCGGTGCTATTACTTATATTGTGAGCTAATAATCCTCACCATGGTTTTTCCCTTCTTGGGTTTTCCAAGTAAATTTTGTGTTCTCTTGTGTTTGGTGTTAAGTTGTTTTAGTTTATGTTATTTTCTTTTCATGATAAATCATCATAACGGATTTAAGGGTTTAATGAATGAATGTGGATTTGAATACTAATGAGGGTTATGAATTTTTAAAATATAATTAATTCACCCCCCCTCTCTGTTGTCTTGTACATTCAATAATTGGTATTAGAGAAAGGTTCCTTGGAAGAAAGCTTAATTGCCTAAGGTAGATATAGAATGGGGCACAAGAAGGAGATCCCTATATTTGATGGAACATACTATGCATTTTGGAAAATGAGGATGTAAGGATTTCTGGATTATTTGGGATATGATGTCTAGAAATTAGTTCATAATGCATATACTATGCCTATAAATGGTCCAAGCATTGAAGCTAAACTCAAGGCCTATGAAAAAAATAGTAAAGAAGGGTATGCTCTCTTGAGTAATCTTACAAATTCTGAATTAGTGAAAGTTATGAATTTGGAAACTAGTAAAGAAATTTAGGAAAAGTTGGAAATTATTTATGAAGAAGATGATATGGTCAAGCTAGCTAAGATGCAGAATTTAAAGATCACATTTGAGAACTTGCGGCTGTCAGAAGATGAAAACATTACAAGCTATATGCAGAGGGTAGAGAAGTAGTCAGCTCCATCAGAGGTCTTGGTGGAAAAGTCAAAGAATCAAAAGTGGTAAAGAAAATTCTTAGAACCCTTCCTAAAGCTTATAGTCATAAAGTTTCTGCTATTGAGAAATCTCAAAATCTAGAGCATTATCCTAGAGATCAATTGTATGGCTCTCTAACTGCATTTGAAATGAGAGAATTTGGTACAAATAATGGTGCAAAAGTTGAGACTGCTTTTAAGGATGCAAAATCTAAGAAGATTGAAGAATCAGATCAGAAGGATCTTGATGATGTGGAAGCTAACTTTTTGAGAAGGATGAAAGAGGGTATTGGTAAGTATAAAGGTAAGTTTCCTTTCAAATGTTTCAGTTGTGGAAAGATAGGTCACTATGCTTCAAGATTTCCAAATAGAGTTGTGAAAGATTAAAACAAGGAGAACAAAGGTAAGATGATTAAGAAAAGCTATTATGCTAGAGAAGATGCAAGTATTTATGATGATGAATTTTATTATGGAGATGATGATGATGAATGCTTCTTCATGGCTTTAAAAGATGAATTCGTTTCTGCTAACTTTGAAAGGTGTGTGAAGGAATTCCCTCTGGAGAGAAAGGATAAGATTGAAGGTACTTTGGTATCTACTTTTCATACCAGATAGAACAAGAACTATTGGATCATTGAGAGTGGATGCTCTAACCATATGACCGTAGACAAGAGTAAGTTTGTTAGACTTGAAAATTATGATGGAGGACTTGATAGATTTGGTGATGATTCAGGTGCTAAGAAATGTATAATAGGTTCAACCAACTTTGATGGAAAGCATAATACTAATGATGTTTACTATGGGGTAAACCCACAATATTGGTTTACAATTTTGTTGAGAAAGGAAAATTGCAAAAATGTTTTGAAGAATATTTTTTTGATTTTTAGGGGTTCATCTGGTTGGGCTTGTATTGAACTCAAACAGGGTTTTCTTGAACCCCCTTGAGCAAACCCTTTGTGATGTCATCTCTTTGGAACATTTTCTTTTAAATAAAAACAAAAGGAAAATTTAAAAAAAAGGTTCAGGAACGCCTTCGAGTGAATCTGCCCTTCACTCGAAGGGGTCAAGGGGGTTCACTCAAACCCCCCCCCTTTTTTCCTTCTCCCCCTCCTTTCTCATTTTACTACAGAATTTTGCATTTCCAGGCTCAGGTTGAAGATGAAAATGTAGGCAACTTCACAAACCCATTTAGATGATGGTAGTCCTCAGAACGATCTATCCATCAAATATAATTTTAATATATTTTTGGTTTTATTATGTATTTTTTTTTAGTTTAATTAAACTTGGGTTTTTCACCAAAAATCAAGCTCTCTGTTCTGCACGTGGAAAAATAGTAGATTATCAATTTTTTTTTGAAAAATATCTAAGCACTAGATATTGATGTCCTTGATCCAACAAAAAAAATTGAATTTCGATACATACAAAAAAAGTTGTGTTAGAAAGTAAAACTATGTTTGAATTGTAACAGGTCTGACTTCAAAACTTAATTAAGAAAAACATATTCAATAAAACACTATGAAACCCATTGCATGCACTAAATATCGTAGTTATGAATCTAAATTCAAAAAGTTATAATTTTATCCTTCATAGAAAAAAAGTTGTGTTAGCAAGTACACATCACTCTTTAAAAATGGTGTTTACTATTAAAAACTAGTTTTCAAAGGAGATGAACAAAGAAATGCAATTTGATTCCAATTTTTTTTTTAAATATTTAGAATCTACAGAAAAATTGTCATAAATCACTAGTTTGCATCATCTTGAAATTCCTCATGGTTTAGTAGCTATAAATTCCCAAAAGTGAAGATTTAATTAAAAAAGTTTAGTTCAATGTCCAGTTTGGCCAAAAATTGTAAACCAGTATTGTGGGATCACCCTATGTTAAGGGTTTAAAGCATAACCTCTTGAGTGTTGGAAAAATGTGTAGCAAAGGATACAATCTTATGTTTCAGGATGATGGATGTGAGATCAAAAAAGGGTTTGGAACTGTGATTATTGTTGGAAGAAGGAAAGATGGAAATGTTTATCAACTCATGGTCATTGTTTTATGACTCATATTAATAAAAGTTGGCTATGGAACAAGAGGATTGTCACATTGATTTTGATAATCTAGTAAGAATTAGTTCAGTTCAAGCAGTGAGAGATCTACCAAATATTACAAATCCTATCAATAATGTCTACAAGGATTGTTAGATTGGAAAGCAAACAAGAAGTTTCAAAGGAAAAGAGAAATCTTCTACCGGATTATTGGAATTGGTACATATAGATCTTTGTGGTCCTACAAGAATAATAAGTCTTCAAGGTGAAAGGTATTTCATGATTTTGATTGATGATTATTATAGAATGACATAGGTTACTTTTATTAAAGAAAAATTTGAAGCCCTAGATAGGTTCAAAGCATTTAAAG
>VDFB02185010.1:0-30428 GCA_007258455.2 Sequoia sempervirens | reverse complement strand
CTTTTGGATTTTTTGGCTCATCTTCTTCTAACTCTTGTTCTTTGGAGACCTTTGTTGCATCCTTTTTCATTTTCCCTTCTTTATCAAAGTGATGTTCCTAAGGAGGTGATTTAGGAGGACTACCCTTTGTAGCAACCTATCTTATAAGATCATCAAATTATGGCTCATTGGAATCCTTCTCTAATTATTAAGTCACTTTCTCTGAACTTTCCACATTTGGGGTGGCACCCTAGTCCGAGGATAATTCTTCCTAGTGCACACTTGAGCTTTATCTCTAGAGATTTCTATTTCAATTGTTTCTTCAATTCCCTATGACTTTTCCCTACTTTATTTTTTATGTTTTTTCTTCAAAGGAGAAGCACATTTATTCCCTCCTCTAACTAAATTTTTTCTCTTGGAAGGCTAAGCCTCTTCTGATTCTTTAGTGACTAATTTTATAGTGGGCTTCCTTTTCTTTGACACTAGTTGTCTCTTTGACTCCTCTGCCTTAGCCTTAGCTTTATATTGCCACCTAGTTTTCCTCTTGATTATGAGGGGCTCATCCTCATATTATCCTTCCTCTTGAGCAATAGGAACATCTTCTATTGTCTTCTTTGAATCATCCTCTGAGGAAGACTAAGACTCCAAGTCTCGCATTAGGTCATATGTTGGCTTGATTCCATCAGCTTCTAGATTTAGCATTTTATGCTTGGCCAATTGCTTTGAGTACTTGATTACTAGGGCATTGATCTAATCCAAATCAATTACTTTTTCTTCAACCTATTCTATGGGAGGTAAATGCTTGTTCTGATATTGCATATAGTCATGATATTGGATGGTCTCTTCCTCATCTTCAATCTAGTCAGGCACTTACACTACCTTATACAGCCTTATCATTTTCAATGAGAGTCTAGAGAAATTTATCTTAACTACTTCAAAATCATCTCTACAATTGGCCTAGTAGTCCTGTATATCCTCTTTATCCTTGTAATCTTTTTTTTCCATGTTCTGGGCTACCCCATATGGATTAAAGTTATCCCTATTGGAATGTAGGAGCAAATGGAGATGTGCCATCTTAGACTCTAAAGTTTGGACACTCTAAATTGTTGGGCAAGCTTCCCAACAATTGATAGCCAAGGGGAATTCCTCACTAACTCCAGTTTTATGCATAGCTTTCAAAACTAAATCAAAAGCAACCAACTATCTTGTTGCTTCAAGCAATATAACCTTGTCAGTTGGATACCTCAGGAGCTTGTATGGTACCTTAGGACTACCATGGATCCAAATGTAGGTAAACTTTGGAAACTTCAAGAACTAGTACCCATAATTCTTAATCAAGTTGATGGCATCAGTGGAAATTCTTACATGTAGTGTCTCCTACATAGTTCTTGTGATATACATAGTAAAGGAATCATTTACCCTCATGTAATTTGAAGTATCCAAATGGAATTGAGGATAAATGTTATACACTCTATCTTGGCCAATTACATCTTTGCAGCTCAAACCTTTGTACATTTAATGTCTTGCTAGCATATAGACCACATAAGAGGTCAGTGAATTTCCCTGTGTCCTGTACAACTCTCAACAATTTATCCAAATTATCACTTATCAAACTAGCCCAATGATAGTTGACTCCCTTCTCAATTTGTGTCATTACATAAAACATCCAACCTTCAAACATTGTAGCTCTTTCTAACCCCATCACTTTGTTGAGAAGAGTGATCATGTCACTATACTCCAACTTGAAATTACTTCTATGCAATTGCTTTGGTAACTTAGAGTATTGAGATCTAGGCTTTTCAATCCAAGAAGCATTTATTATCTCTAGTGCTTGATTTGGATCATCAGTATAAAACTTCCTCATTGTGTTTATGTCAAAATTCACTAGTTTCTTGTAGGAAGCAATATTAAGTGCTTCTTCCAATAAATCTTCTATCAAATTTGCCATCATTCTTCCTTGGGGACCAATTATTACTCTTATTTCTAAATCATAATGATTATCACACTCAAAAATTAACTTTGGACATTGCACTAATGGAGGAAATCCTGCAGTTTATGCTAATCCTATCTTCACCAACCTCTTGGCCAATTCTATTGGAGCATTGCAATACATCCTTTGTTTGAAGTCCTCATAATCAACATGTCCCATATTTGTATCTCCAAATATTTCCCAATGAGAAGCAATCTTGGACTTTGGCAGTCTTCCTTCAAAATTATATTTCATTTTCTTTGCTCTGGTGGTTAGTTCCTCTTTGACTGGTTTAGTTTTTTTCCCTTAGAAGTCTTGGCCTTGCTAGACTCTTCTTGCATCTAGTTAGAAAAAACACCATAATCACTCAAAATGTAAAGCAAGATCAATATTTATATCATTGCATCATTAGTTTAATCATCATATCTCATAAGCAATGTGTAATATTTCATAATACATCATTAATGTTTAGGAAATCAAGACCTTAATCCTTAAAATCCAAGTTATAACACATTTTGGGTTTTTGCACCAGTCATGGATTTCAAGTATTTGTGCTCTTCATGGATATTTTAGAATCCAAGCCTCCATGGATTTCGTGAATGAGCACCCTTCAAAGAATCCACAAGCACATGGATTCCGTGAAACATAACAAAACATGGTAAAAATGATCATCCATAACAAAACATGGTAAAAATGATCATCTATAATTATACTATCTTTCCCTTATGATTTAAATGGATTGGACAACTGAGGTTTAAACCTTATGAGCACAAATCATACTTCAAATAGCATTGTAGCACTCAACATAGTGACAACCATGAAATCTTGGGAAATCCAAGCTACCATGGAATTAGTGAAACAAAGGTCATTGGGGAATCCAAAAGGTAAAAGGTTTCATGAAAAAGAAACATTCGGGGATTCTAGATAGCCAAGTATTTAGTGATGGGAAAGAGACTTCAAGGAATCCAAGACACTAAATATTCCATGAAAAACTCAATCTTCAGACAATCCAAGCATCAAAGGATTTAGCAGTTTTAAGGTCACAATTCAGGAAATCCACCTATCGAAGGATTACATGAAGAAATCAAATCTCGAGGAATCCAAAGAATAATGAATTTCATGAAAAAGGGAACTTTGAGAATTTAGGAACATGTGGATTTAGCAAAGGAGTGTGTATCAGGCTTTCTAAACTCTTAAGGATTTATCGATAATTCTAATTTTGGATAAGCATACCTCTAAATATACCCTTTGTCAAGATTTGATTCTTAAATGCAGTTGCAAAATCACAACCAAAAATTCAAATCAATGACAAACCCTAGCAAGTTACCCATTCCATAATCATTCAACATTTCCAAGTGTTTCCAACATAAAGTAACCTAGGGCATTAAAATTAGCATACTTAGCAATCTCAAATCAACATGAGGGTAATCAGATTGATTATTAATGATATTTCAAGAAAATCAAGGATGTCCTAATTCATTCCAATTGAATCCCTGATCAAAAAAGTGCTTAGAATTCATGACCAAACCCTATTCTATTAACTATATAAAATAATGCCCTAGTTTCGAATGTAAAAGATAATTTGATAATAACAATCAATTCAAAATAAAAACCAAAACAAGGTTAGTCGCACACCACAAACCAGTCAAAATCCAAGTGCAAATAAAAATGAAAAGACGTTTAGTTCATAACTTTGAGGGATAAATACAAAATGTAACTTTGAATAACAACCTAGGGAAAAATGACCACTCAAATCAACATTAAATCTACTTGTAAAACCAAATGGAGAGGAATTTAAACCCTACCTTGTGTTCTGAATGGAAAAAATGGAACACACAAATTGCACCTTGGAAGCCCTAGATGATAGCAAAGAAATCCATGCACAATCAGCAAAACTCTAGTTTCAATCCATTTAAGCACTCTAAAAGCCCTTCAAGCACAAAACTCATCAAATAGAAAAAACAAAATCACACCCAGAAGACACTCAATTGCAATATAAATCAAACCCAAAGAAGAATTAATGGAATTTTTTCATTCATAGAGAGCAATAAATGACATGACAAGACATTTGCACTGGGCTTCAGGGAATCCATGAAAGGCAAGGATTCCTCAAAAAAAAGGATTTTGGAGAATCTAAGCAAGTTTGGATTTAACGAAGGGAAGACTTTTGAGGATTCCAAGTAGATCCAAATTTAGCGAGAAAAATCTTCAGGTAATCCAAACACCCTGGATTTCACGAAAAATAGAATCTCAGGGATTCCAAGGCCTGAAGGAATTCCTGAACCTAGCCCAAACTTAGCCAATTTGATGCTCAAATGATATTTCAAAGGCTCAAACCAACTTACCTCTAACATCATATCAATCATTAAATTCCAAAAAGGTAAGATAAGTGAAATTAAAAGGACCTATCCCTTAGGGGGAAAAGGATAAACCTAAAACAAAAAGGAAAAGAAAGCAAAGAGGGTCCTTTCCTCTGGTGGGGCATGTGTGAAAAAAGGGAAGAACACCCAAAATGGGAAAAACCATAGTGAGAATCTCTCGCAAGTAGGAATATAATAAGAAAATTATACAATATGAAGCTAGAAACAACCTACCAAAGACACCAATCCCCAAAAGATTCAGTAGGAACCAACCTATAGGAGATGCCAATCCTTAGTGGAATAGAGACACCAATCCTACCAAAATAAAAATAATGAAGGATTTGAAATATAACTATAATATGGACCAATAGACACACTAATACTAGCACTTACACTTATGTCACATACCTTAAATTCATTACACAATTGTGCATCCCACTTTAGTACTTTCACTGTGATTATTAATTACATTCACAGACTCTTTGACACTCATGGATGTACTCTATTACATTTACAATTCATCTAAACATTTGAAATATATACATGACACTACATTAACACTCTTCTATGTCAGTCAGGGATCCGCACCAACATAGACAACATAGGATGGACCTAAATTCAAAGTTACATGAAACATGTAATACAATATTCCAAACTTTCTAGAAAAAGAACTTGACACCTTGCACCACCATAGGAACCTTAAACATGTCCTATCCTCACTCCACATGCTTGATTTGAATTTTTCATGCTTTTAGTTGTTATCACACATGCCTCAAACTCAAAATAGCTTGATGAAACTTTTGATATTTCAAACTCCTCACACACCGAGATGCACCATCAAAAGCTTAGGAAATTGGTAGAACTAGTGTAGGAATTCTCTCCTTCCAAATGACAGAGCTACAACACATTCTTGAAATAAATTCCATCCATATTAAATAATCTCTTTATCCAAAAGATATCCTTTTAGACCACCACACTCATGCTGACTGTATACTCAACAAGGTATAATAAATTCATTAACTATTTGAAAGTAGTCATGCCACAACAAAACTTGCTTCATGATACCTAAATAGATTAGACAGTCCATATACACTCTCAAACAACACACTTCTAGAACCTTAAGGTTGTCAATAATTATACTCCGAAAATATTTCTCCATCTTGAAAACCTTCACATCTAACATCCTTGACACCCTTTGATGACCATTGGCAGTAGTAATGACCTACTAACATCAATTGACAACCTATTCTCAACAATCTCCCCTTTTTTCATTGAAGGAAAACAACAAAATGTTGGGACCACCAAAACACACACCAGAACAAAAAAAATATTAAGTTTGAATGATTTATGTGTTGTCTCATTTACTCCCCTATGAAAGATATGACATTGAAAGAAATAAAGAAAAGATATCTATACTTTATGATAAATTCAACTCTTTCTCCCCCTATGATGGATATATTCTTTTTGATAAATTTGGAATTTTGAGCTCACTTTCTCCCCCATTGAAATCAATGGAAAAGGATAAAAAATATCCCCTTATCTAGTATGCTATAATATCTGGAGCCTTGTTTTTGGATAGACTCCCCCTGATTCCATGCACCACAATTTTTGAATAAGTGTTTCACAAGAGCATCAACCCTTCTTGCGACAGGTATTCCAAGCTCCCACTCACCATGTAATTTCCTCTTGAATCAAGAGGAGAGAGTAACAACCTCCAAATTCTACCATAGAAACTCAAATGTCTCCTTAGGAAGTGGCTTCATGAATATGTCTACAACTTGCTCCTTTGTATCCATATACTCCAACTTAACTTCTTTCTCTGCAACCTTCTCCCTCAAGAAATGATATTTTATTGCAATGTGTTTTGTTCTTGGGTGCATCGCCAGATTCTTTGAAATGTTTATTGCACTTATGTTATCACAAAGAATAGTTATATGATCTTCAAACTCAATCTTCATCTCCTTGAAGTTTTGCTTCATCTAAAGCACTTGAGTACAACATGATGTTGCAACAATATATTTCACTTTTGTTGTAGAAAAAGAAACTAATTCCTGATTCTTAGTTAGTCATGGCACCAAGTTGTATCCAAGGAAGAATGCATGGCCACTTGTTCTCTTCTGATCATCTACAAATCTTGCCCAATTTTCATCTGTGTATGTTGTAAAAGTGAAAATTTCACCCTTTGGATACCAACGACCAAATTCTTTAGTAGCATTCAAATACCTAAACATTCTTTTTACTACTTTCACATGAGTCTCTTTAGGTGCTTCCTAAAATCTGGAAACCATTCCAACTATATGCATAATATTCAGTTTGGATGTTGTCACATATAGTAAACTACTAATCTTAGACTAGTAAAATGTTTGATCTACCAGAGCATCATCATCCTTGATCAACTTACACCCAGTAACCATAGGTGTTGCAATCTTCCATTCCGAACTTGCTTAAGATACCCTTTATGTACTTGTGCTATGCAATACAAATCCCTTTATCTGATTGAACAATTTACAACCCCAAGAAGAAAGAAAATTCTCCTAACATAGACATGTCAAATTCATTTTCCATAGCCTTCTAAAAGTTTTTGCATATTTCATCACTGCTTCCTCCAAAAATGATGTCAACAACATAGACTATAACTATCAATATTTTTTCTTGTTCTACTTTTATGTACAAATTGTTGTCCACACAACCTCTATGGAATCCTTGCTACTGCAAGTATCCATCAAACCTTGCATACCAAGATCTAGGAGCTTTCTTGAGTCCATACAAAGCCTTCTTTAATCTGAAAACAAAATCTAGATTGTTAGTGCATTAAAATCCCTCCAGTTATTCAATGTAATCTTCTTCTTCTTCAAGTTGTCCATTCAATAATTCTGACTTCACATCCATCTAATAAACATTCAAATTATTGAATGCTAAGAGAGCTAAAAACATCCTAATTTCCTCTAGTTTAGCCACTAGAGCAATAGTATCCTCAAAGTCTATACATTCAACTTGAGAAAATCCTTTGATCACTTCACCTTATTCATTCAGCTTGTTTTTGAATACCCACTTGGTTCCAATCACATTTTTGTCCTTAGGCCTTGGGACAAGTTCCCAAGTTTCATTTGTCATGATCTGATTTAGTTCTTCTTCCATAGCATCAATCCAACCGTATTCATTGCTTGTTTCTTTATATGTTTTAGGCTCTATCTTTGATAGTAAAGAAAAATGTACTTGTTCTTTTAATCTTTCTATCATGTTTTCGGTTAGAACCCCATTATCTTTTTCATCAATGATCTTATTTGTAGAGTGATTTTTTTAGCATACTTAGCTAAAGTTTTTAAAAAAACCTCTTCTAGTTCTTCAATGTTTCTATGAACTGATTCCTCTTCCTCTTCAACTTCCAGAATAGTAGTACTTTGAATAGTTTCATCAACCTTTATATTTTCACTTTCAATTATACTCTTTAATATTTTTGTTATAACATCTATAAGCTTTGCTTCTTAAAGAGTAACGAAGAAAAATATCTTCATCTGACCTTGAGTCAAACTTACCTGAATTCTCCTCATCCCTCTTGATTTATCACTTTCTTCCAAAAATTTTGAGGTGCCTTATTGATTTTGTTCTTCCTTTCCATAACTCATATGGAGTCTTCTCTATCTTGTACCTAATCTGAACTCTGTTAAGAATGTACACAGTTATATGTGTAGCTTCTCTCCAGTACATATCCAACAATTTTTCCTAACATAACATAGTCCTTTCCATTTCTCGTACAATTTGATTCCTTTCAACAACTCCATTTTGTTGTGGTGTTCTAGGGGTAGCAAGCTACCTCTAGATTCCATGCTCTTCATAGAATCTCTCATACTTCTCAGCTACAAATTCTCTGCCTCTATTTGATCTTATAACTTTGATTCTTCTTCCAATTTCATTATCCACCATAGCCTTAAATGCTTTGAACTTCTCAAAAGCTTCTAACTTTTGTTTTAGATATGAAATCCAAGTCATTTTAGTATAATTATCAACCAACATCATGAATTACATGTCTCCTTGTGGACTCTTAGTCCTCATTGGTCCACACAAATCTGTATGTACCAAATCCAATGGATTTTATGTGGAATACTCCTTACATGGATATTTTCTTTTTTTCTTCTTCCCTTCATGACATGTCTTGCAACTAATTGATTGAGGTTTCCAAATTCTTGGCATATCCCAGACCAATCATGTTAAACTAACCTTGACAATATCATCAAAATTAATATGTCCTAACCTTCTATGCCATAGCCAACTTTCATCCTTTTACGCAATGAGACATCTCTTTCCATTCAACTAACTCAGGTGATAAATATCATTGTATGTCTTGCTTCCTTTCGCAATCAACTAGCAGTACTTGATTTTTTGATTTCACAACCATTAGCATTAAAGGATAACTAATATCCCTTATAATGCATCTGATTGACACTCAACAAATTATGTTTTAAGCCTTAAACATACAAAACATTGTGTTTTTGTTTTACCACCATCAAGACTTAAAGTATCCTTACCAGAAATTTTGGGAATAGAATTATTTCCAAGGGTAATTGATCCACCTTCAAATTCTTTGAAATTCATGAACTTACTTTTATCTCCAATCATATGACTAGATAAAATCCTATCAATAATCCACATATTATTGCTCTCCTTTTGAGCATATAATGTTGTTTGTGCAATCAAATACTTCTCAAACTTCTTCTCTTCCAAAACCCGCTTCCAAACCTTTTCGAAAACATTACTCTTTCCTTTCTCTAGTAATGGGGAACTCACAAAATTACTTCAAAAATTCCTTGCAATATATCCAAAAAATTTGCACTTGAAACATATGATATTAGAATTGAACAGAGGTACAAATGCATGATTAGTGACAAAATTATTTCTTCTTACCAAAACTCTTCTACAATCCACAACTTTATGTCCATAGTCATTACAACTAAACCAATAACTATAAAAAGAAAAGATTGACTTTCTATTATATTTGTAGACATGTAAAATTCACCTAACACCTATCACACACTGTAAATGACATTTTCACAACATCAACATCAATTGCATCCAAAACCCTAATTTACCCTATTAATTGAATAATACAACATTATTTAACTAATTCACTTTTTCATCATTCTTGAAAAATTAAATAAATTTCATTTATTTAAAAAAGTCCTAAAAAACCCTATTTCTTCTATTAATTGAATAAAATGACATTATTTAATTAATTCACATTTCTATCATTTTGACCAATTAAGTAAATTACATTTATTTAATGAAGTCATAATCTCACTTTATTTCATCCTAATTAGTTAAATAATACCAATTATTTAATTACGTCACTAAATCACCTTATTCCCCTAAGTTAATTGAATTATTAAATCATAATAATTTAATTATGAAACTTTCCCTCCAAAATTTGAATAAATTAAATCAAACTATTCAAATCATTTATCAAAAAACAAATCAAACTAATGCAACTTTATTTGCAAAATTCAAACTTGATTTGCACATTCAACTCCAAAATGAATTAATTAAATAAATCAATTAATTAATCTTTTTTCAACCACTTTCCTGATTGAGAAAATTATGATCCCCTGATTTCTCAATCTAATCTTTCCAGATCAATCTATTCCTGATTGAGAAAATTACAATTCCCTGACTAAGCAATCTAATTCCTGATAGAGCAATCTAATTCTTGACTAACCAATCTATTTCTCAATTACACTAATTATTCAATCTATTCCTCAATCACACAAATTGTGCAATCTAATTTTGCACAAATCATTCATGTCTAAATCCTCTCAACACCTTTCGACCGTCAATCTGGATATTTTTCAACACGATCCCGATCGTCCGTTCCGAATCACATTTTCTATATAACAAATCTCTTTCCTCACAAAAAATGATCAAAGAGTCAACATCATTTGCACAACAAAGTACTGTCGACATTCACAACCACCATTAGAGCTTCAAAATTTCTTTGATCAACCAACCAAGATATCGCATCAAAGCTCTACACATGAACTATGGAGGCTTCACAGTGATATGATCAATCCAACATCAGGTGACCACACTCTGATATGGGATGGTAACAGTTTGATTTGTTTTGAATTAAATTTGGTAATCATATAATTTCTTAATATGTTTTCAATAGCTTATTTCATTTTGTAAGTGTAGGATTGGACCTTAGATTAATGTTCTTGATCTTAGACTAGATTCTAATTTTTATTACATTTCTCTTGTTTAGCAACTAATAATTTTCCCCCTCACATATTTTGGCACACATAGTGGGACCTTGGTCCCATACACTAATGATCTTGTGAGCCATTTTTGAAGTTATAGGTTCCAGAATCACTTTTGGAGAATTTATCACACTTTTCCATTAAGTTTTGCAATTACCTGTCAAGAAAACTGTGCACTTTCCTCTGAAACCCACACAATTGACACTAAGAACTACACACTTGCTTTTTTTCTGAGAATTTGATTATTGACAGGGGCACACTCTCTTTTTCAATGCATTTTCTCTCTGAGAGAGGGTGCACTTGACTCTGATTTCTGTAGATTTTCTCTGATAGACCTATGTTTGAGATCTGCAAATTTGTAACTAATTTTTTTTTTCTAACAGATGATTTTTTTTGAATTTATGATAGGTGCTAATGTGTTTGTATTCAGGGTTTGCATTTTCTATAGGGAAGATGAATGGTCAAAGCACTCCATATTTACAAACATTTTTTTGTTAAGTTAGGAATTTTTTTTTTGGTGCATAAAAAGAAGATAATACATTTCTTTTAAGGTGCTCTCAAAATGAACTATTTCAAGCTTTCTTAAAATAGGAATCGTTATTTCATGCTTAAAAAGAACAAAACAAATACACACTTCATTTTGGTGCTCCTAAAAATTGAACCATTTCAAAATTTCTTAAAATAGGAACTTTTATTTGATGCTCTTAAAATTGAACCATGTCAAAAAAATTCTAAATTAAGAATGTTTTGTTTTGGTGCATAAAAAGAACAAAACATTTCAAGTAAGGTGCTCTAAAAATGAACACTTTCCAAGTTTTCATAATTAGGAATCTTGATTTTGGTGCATAAAAAGAACAATGCAAATGACCGAAATGATTTATTTTTCTTGACACACACTCGTATTTGCTTCTTTTGACCAAGTAAGACTAGGATTGATTTCTTAGAAACACTCAGATTTGGGCTTAAAAATGAACAAATCAATTTTTTTTGTGTTGTACCATTGCTATCTTAAGTGATTGATATCTAGAATACTTTGTGTTGGTGCAATTAAAAAGAATAAATTGTTATGCTTTATTCACATATTTTTGGGGATAGCACAACTCGAGGTGCTTAAAAGGAATCAAACTGCTATAAAGTGTATGTTGTGCATTCAGTGTTTGGAAAGCTGGATGGTTGTCTTCTCCCCTCGCACCTTTTGGCAATCTTGTGTGAGTGAAAACATCTTGAGCTTCACATATTTTTCAAGCATATCTCTTAGAGGGAAAGCCTATTGAGAAACATCTCGCATTAGAGAACTCATTGGCAACCCAAGTAGTAATTTTGTTCTACACTGCTATATAAATAAATTGTGGGTGTGAGGAAAGTTCATCATCTCACTGGGTGCTGCTAGCCTATGTCGACGTATTCTCCCTCAGTATCCTTGTGATGCGTAAAAACCTTTAAGGTCTAGGAGGTCTCTTAATTGAGAAAAATGTCACATGTATAGGGTCCCAAAAATAATATCCCCAGAACATTACTAAGAGCCAAATAGTTTTAGAAGCTATCCCTTTATCCAAAAACATTCTTTGAAAGTGGTGCATCAGAATTTACTTTCGGGAAGTTATTTGAAAAGTATGACTACAAGCCCACACCATAAGTTGCATGTAAAATCATCTCTTCAAAGCATGAGGTAGGCCTACCTAAAAGAATGGATTCTATCCACTAGGGTTGTAAATGCTTGTTTATGTTAAACTTTCCAAATACATTCAAAAAAATTTAACATCAAAATTTGTGCTTGATTTAAAAAGAACACATCCAAACAAACACTAAACATGATGGTTGAACCACAAACTCTTTGACTTAGTGTATTCATTTAAGAGAAGCCCTATATTTGCACTCCCTGAAATGATTTTCCTTAAAGGTTTCTGAATATTTAGGCTACATTGATCAAAGTAAACATTGATGAACTATGGCTTGGGTGTCATGATTTCACAACTTAAATCCATAGAGATTAAGGTCACACAAGTCCATTCTTTCTGAGTTAGTCCAAGTGTTGTTGTATCACAAGTACCATGATCCAAACACAGAGAAATTGAGAGAAAAAAAACCAACTTTAACTTGCAAAAATCTAGAGAAATATTGTTCAAACTAGAAACAAAACACACAAAGATCACCTTTGCACAAAGCTCCAGTATAGTTGTCACATTTTTTGGAGTAGTTGCTAAAAATTCATTGAATGTTCTCTCTATTCTAGAAACTTCACTGATGAAAATCAGTTGCATTTGACAAAAATTGAGCAACTGTTATGGAACATGGGCACTTGCTTCTGAGAAACTAGTGCAGTTGCTCCCAAAATGCTCACATTTTCCTAAATAAACTTGCTTTTCCTTGAGTAGCCATTTCATATAAGAGAAACACACAACATTTGCACTTACCATTCCAGCTTGCACTTGCTTCTCCAAAACCTATGCACTTGACACATTTTTGTCCACACTTAATAAATCTGGCCTCTTTTGCTCATAGTTCTATGCCTTTTCTCTTAAACCACTCCCATTGCTCTATCTTGCTAACAATTGAAAAAAAATGTAAACTATTTATAGGATCCTTGTTAGAACGAAACAATTGGAAAACCAGATAAGTCATATAGTCCCTCATCCATTATTTTCATCCTACTTGTTAGAAATCAAAGTCAAAACAAACCACTAGGATCATTCCTCCACTCATACATCTAAGATATCAACAGTTACTTGGGACTCGTAGATAGTTCAAGTCAAATTTTCCACAACATATCTGCTAGGCAAGGAAGTGAAATATCGACCCTAGTCCTTCAAACATTTTCTTCAAACATTTTGATTTCCAAAAAGTAGCACCATTCTAAAACAACACTCAAACCTTAAGGTCTTGAGCTTCATAGAAACCATCTCAAACCACCATTACACTTTATGACCACCTGGCGATTGACTTCTCTAGTTAAACAACCGAACCTTGTAGCACCAATCCTCCAACCTAGTCTCACACACATTGAAGGTGAACAAACTGATATCATTAGTAGTTTAAGAACCTTCATATTTGAGAAAAATGAAGCATCCAACCAGTAGAGAAACACAACACAAATATTAGACAAAGAGGAAGAGAAAGTAGACATAGTAGTCAAAAGACCTGTGTTACCACCACCTACATGCAAATAGATATACACCCCTCATGATCTCTAGAAAGATAAAAAACCTTAGATCTCACAAGAGAAAAATCCTTAAGTGAAAATCCATACTCCACCTTTCAAAGAACTGCCCTACAAATTTTTTTTCCAAAGGGTACATCTTCGAGAAGATACCACATCCGTCAAAATACTCTATACCATTTTGATGTGTGCTTTGCATCCATAGGCCAATGCTTTCCACAGGCTAGGAGTCACAAAAAGTTCACAAAATATTGGCAATTGTTTATGACAACTACAAGATCACAACACAGGAAGAACATGGAAGTGAACAAGAACAATGCTAGCATCCCACCAACAAAAACCACAAATGACAGAAGGGACCCATGAGGATATAAACCAAGTGATCTTATGATACAGTATTGAGCATCAAAACATCCCCAAAACATGTCGATCTATTACCCAAATCACTCTTATCAAGGGTCACAACATCAAGTAGGGCAACAACATCAGGGGTTTCAAAATCACCATCAAGGAATAAGTCTAGAACATAAAATTTCCCTAAATAAAATTTATGAAAAGATTGAGGAAATTAAAAGAGATTGAAATACTATGTATCATCAATGACTTATTCAAAGTTGAAATATTCCATATCCACAAAAAAAAGACATCATTCCACAAACACCTCAATATCCACATCAACAACACTTCCAATATCAGCAGTATCAAGAGTTCCACAACACCAATTTGTACCTCAAGTGCAATATCAAAATGTACCTCAATTGTAGTATCAAGAAGTTCCATGACACCAAGGTGTACCTCAAGTGTAATATCAAAATTTACCCCAATCACAATATCAAGAAGTTTTGCAACACCAAGGTGTACCTCAAGTGCAATATCAAATGCACCTCAATCACAGTATCAAGAAGTTTTGCAACACTAAGGTGTACCTCAAGTGCAATATCAAAATGAACCTCAATCACAATATCAAGAAGTTCCACAACACCAAGGTGTACCTCAAGTGCAAAATCAAGATGTACCTCAAACATAGTTTCAAGGAGTTCCACAAAATCAAGAGTAAAACAATCAAGGGAAGCCATCAAGGAAAGATTAACAACCAAGAAGGAAATTCACCCCTTTGGGAGAAAATTTAGAGGTAATCATGTATGAACTAGTACAATATGAACTTATCAAAATCAATGATAGTCAAACTTATGGTGAACCAAACTTTAAACTCCCTTGGTATAACGAGTACAAATGATGTGAGTTCCAAAAAATCAAGGTTCAGAACGAAAAAATGCACAACACTCAAAAATCTCATCCAAGACCTTATTGATCAAAGAGAAATAACTATTAAAGACAAAATTCAAAGTCCATCTATCAATGACAATGTGGACAATATCTCAACCCCAAAAGTTGAAAACAATGCTCAAGAGCTATCTATCACTGATCACATCAATGATATCTCTACATCATCCAATGAGCAAGAGGACATAAATCAAGAATTTAATCCCAAGCATGATCAAACTTAATCACCCAAGTCTAGCAATTATCCATTCCAAGATATGTTAACATCATCCAATCGCATGGCAATACAAATTGATAATCAAGAGACTCTTCATCCAACACTTATGCCCAATGAAAAAAAATCTTAGCCAAGAGCTATTACCCATATGTCCAAATTTTGAGGAAATCCAAGGATCCTTTACAAGCAATCCCTTCTTTGAAATTGATCCATGTCAAGAGCACAAACCAAATCATATTGAAGATAATACCACACAAATTCAGGATCAAGAATCCCTATCATCAAAATACTACAATGACTTGGTAGATATCTTCCAAGACATCCAAGGTTTTCCAAAAGAACAAATCCATACACCAAGCACACATACATCTACCCAAGAGATGCTTACTCCTAATGGACATGTAGATAATACTCATCCAAGACAAGAGTCTCATACTCTTGATGAAATTACAAAGGAACAAGAGTCACCTACTCTTAAAAATACAATAGAATCTATTGACATATCTGAAATTGATCAAGAAGAAGCATTAAAATTAGAAACATCCTTTGTCTATATTGAAGACATCAAGCATGAAAATATGGAGCACAGTATCTTAAAATTAGCAAAGATAATTAACAATCTTGACCAGCAGAGCATTGGGTATACAACTTTAAAAGAAGCACCAATATATTTTGAAGGGTCATCAAAATATGATATTTCACAGGATCAAGTTGAAAATATCAATTAGGAAGTTATCCCACATTTGAAGGATCCTATCAATGAAGAATCTATGACATTTTAAGATCCACAATAGAGTAGAGAGGGATTAGTACCTTGTTTCCAAGATAAGACATATCCTATTGCAAATAAATTTTTTCAACAGATTCATTATCAAGATAGAGGATTAGGCCTACATGAATAGGGTATCCTAGAACTAGTATAAATTATTGGCAATCCTAAGCATCAAGGTCTTGGTTATTCAACAATTAAGGGATCTAAACATATCAAGGATACCTCTATAATATTGGGGTCAACTTTATCTAATGCAAGCATAAACATAGAGAGCATGCAGAGTCCTTATGATGAAATTACTACCAATGCTAAAACTAGCCATGTCATGAATCGTCATCTGCACATATTTTAACCCTTTGATTGAGACCAATAACAAGAGAAAAAGCTATATCAAATAAAGGAACAAATCATTGAAGCAAATAAATCAATCAAACAAAATGGACAAGAAAAATTCAAATGAATGCAAAAGAAAAATCAATAAAATCATCCCTATCAAACTCCATTAGCCAAAGAAACTATGGGGAAAATTGAAAAATGGAATTTCATCTATCAAAGATGTCCAAAAATGCAAAAGAAGGCTTCAAGAGAAATCTACAAGGTATATCAAGACGTTGGTCCCAATCGAATCTCCATATCCACCCATCATTGCTCATCATCCCAAGTTTGGAAAATAAAAGGTTCCAAACTATCAACAAATCCATCTAAAGCTTGTATCCCTTGATGCATTTCACCATCTATGATATCCAAATCTCACATTGACCATGTGTTGGTAGCAACTCTTTATCATAAGGATTCTAAGGGAACCCTATCACGATGTGCACATCAAGGAAAAGTTATCAATGTTCTTATCCTCTAGAAATAGAAGTGGAATATCAATCCAAATTATCAATGTTCTTTATCCAAAAGAAACTTATGCTTTGATTCAAATGGTCAAACTACGTGGTGTTTGCATGTACAATGTAGACAAGGCTTAACAGCCCCTGAGACCCTAAGTTAGTCCCCTAGGTTTCTATCATGCTTTATTTCAACTTATTCTAAAATTCTAAATCCAAAAATAGTCAAAAAATACAAAATCCAAAACATTCACAAAATAGAAAAGGTCAAAAACATTCAAAAGCCAAGTGAACTACGAGCCTCTACGTGTAAAACGTAGGAAATGCTTATCTTTGATGAGCCCCCTAGGCCCTAGGTTAGTCCCCTAAAAAAAACAAAAACAACATCATAAAATTCAGAAAATAAAAAAGACCCATCCCGTCATCAAAAGTCACAATAAAATCTCCATCCATAATAATAAAACCGTCGCACTCACCCTTTGACAAAACAAACAAACAAACAAACAAGGAAAACATCAAAATCTAGAACCTTCAAGAAAACAATCACAAAGATTTGATCGCAAAATAGATGGAAACAATGCCAAAGTATCAACTACCTATCTTTTGACATTTCACCAACAACCTAAGATATGCCTTAATGGATCCATTACTATGATAGACATGATCAACAATGGATAATAGTCCTGAAACCTCAAATAGATATGGCAAGTGATACTGCAACTTTTTTTTATCTTTTTGTAGTCTTATTTTTTGTGATTTATTTTATTGACTCATTCCCAGGATCTCTCGAGGATTTCCATAAGGATTTAGAGAGGGAATGGGGGAAATTCAAATTCATTTCAATTTGGTTTTTATAAGATATTTTTGTAATATTACCATGGCGAATACTTGCTTTATTGAGTGTATGAAAGTTGTGTTGAAACAATTCATGAAGCAATTGCATGTTAGGTGTTCTATACCTCTCTATGTGACTAGTTTGAAATTTTTTTTAACACAACCCCAATCATATACTTTAAACAAAGTTTTTGTATGTTTGGTATGAGAAAAAATGCTCTCTGTTTGTAGAGTCAAAGTCCACATAATAGATACAAAGTCACCTTGGTCATTAATACCTTGGTGCATCGTATTTGTTTGCTACATCAAACAAGATTGTTCAAAACTATGAAGTCTCCAAGCAATGTGAAAGCAATACTCATCAACAACTAACAACATCAAATTTATATCCATCATCAATGATTTCTTCTAACTAACATCCATCTTACATAGCAATATCATTAGTACCATATCCATCCTGCATCCACAATGTCATCAATACATATCATGATGATAATAAAGCAATCAAAACAATATGTAACATGTATGGGGCATACATAAATATCATATATCAAATGATATATTGATCATTCATAATAAAACATCATATGAAACAAATTATGATTCATCCATCCATATCATATTCAAACATCAGAAAAGTACAAAAGTATATATAAACATCATATATCAAATGATATATAGATCATCCATAATAAAACATCATATGAAAAAAAGTATGATTCATCCATCCATATCATATGTATACATCAAAAAAGTACAAAAATATCTATAAACATACATCATCATACATAGTCATCCATGATCATCACATAAGTATAAAATGAGTTGCATCCAAGAAGGTATATCTCATTTATATCATCATCAAAAAAGGGAGAATGTCATAGTACATCATCATTAGTGAAAAAAGTGTGATAGGATAATACAAAATAATACATATATATGAGGCCTCGACTGGGTCAATGAATATATATACAAAAATCATGTCTGCAATATGTCTCTGAGCAATAGAGAACATGAGGATCAAGTACAAAAAAGTAAAACTGCCCGACATGAAGGAAATAACCCTATAGACCAAGCTGTAGACCACCATGTAAATATAGTTGTCTAAAGGAATGATCACCTACCTCACCACCACCATCACTTTCAGCACTATGCTCTCTAAATTTTGGACACTGAGAAGCCCTAGGAATAGTAGCATCATATAAGGTTTGATTGTATGTGGACATCTATAATAGCCAATCTCACTCAACTCGTATATTGTCTCACTTTGTCCTCAAACTATCCCTATCAATAATAACACCCTGTAACTATGTCTCAGCCATGAGACGACGACCAATCTCTATGTCCCACTCTACTTTGAAACCATCTCAACTATTGATGTGGCAAGCTATGCCTCTAAGACCTGTCATCATGCTATCTCTACCACTAATTAAGCACCTCCATCCCTAGGTGGTGGAAGAGGACCTGGAACTTGTCCATGCACCTGAGGAATATGATCACCCTATGCCTAATCACCTTGTGCCCCACATATCAAGCCCTATCTAGCTACTCTGCAATAATCTCAATGTGTTGTTGCTCCTCGCGTCAACCCGTAATACCTGCTCTAGCTAATGTAGGGTAACCCCCAGGATCTATGAATATCAATGGCTTGTGTCATTCCCACCACTGATAATAATCAAGGGTGGTACCTGGATCTGCTAAACCCACCAACCAACTCCAACCAAATAGGGAAAGTGCTCTGAATGAAGCAACAACAACATCTCTATTTTCCTAGTGACCCCATACATAGACCTCCCTAGTGGTCCGACCGAAATAGGCCTCATAAGCATCAAGAAACTGGCCTTGTCTCTCTCCAAACTGATGACACACTCTTTTCGATAAGTAATGCTCTAGCAGAGAGTGGGAGTGACCAATCAACCATCTAGTCTTCCAATAGTAAACAAGCTACCCTGGATCTTGTAGCCATGCCTCACAATCCATATACAGTCTCCAAAAAAAACCTAAAATTTCATCAAATAAACGACGCCAGTATGGAAGATCCCTAGGCAAGGTGTAGTGGAAGAAATCTCCATAATGATATGAGTATGGATCCTCAGGAGTACAATCCTATATCCATCAAGTTGAGCAACTGAAATGTGCTCCTAGGCCCAAATGTGCAAAAGAGAAACACCTACAGAAATAGACTTCTCGCCTCGATATACAACCTCATGCATATCATTGTAGAGGTGGGCAAGAAGACATGGATCCCATGCATATCTGGTCCCATGCTCAAACATACCCTCAATACAAATACCCCATCCACTAGGGAAATGACGACCTCTCCTATCAGGAACAACTAGTCTTGAAATCAAACCACAAAGTTCAAGAGAAATAGTGTCGGCCCTAAGAACAAACTCAAACAAATCAATCTGGGACTATCACACCTCCAAGTTTCTGACACCCAACACATTCTGCATATCACAAGTACCCCATCAAACATGGTATGTAATGAGCTCACCATGGATAGGAATACAGAGGATCCTTCACACATCCTTGAGTGTAATGGTGGCCTCTCCTGTAGAAAAATGAAATGAATACGTCTCTGAATGCCATTGCTCCAGAAGCGTGGTCATCATCACTATATGAGTCTAGATGGGAGGCATTTAACAAATATGATGAAGCTTGACCACATCTACAAACTCTCACTCCAGAACATCAAAACTAGTAACTGGATCAAACAGATCCTGAGGTTGTCTCTCTCTCTCAGTTGTAGTGGTTTAAGGACCACCTACAATCATTTTAACCCATGATGTTAGGGTTTCACTCTGAATGTGCAAAATGGCACAAAAATGATAAAAAACAACACTTAGAATGAAAAAAAAGAAAAAGAAAAGAAACAATAGAAAAAGCAAAGAAACAACAAAAGTGAGGGTTTAGGTCAAAGCTGAGGGTTTAAGTCAAGGGTGAGAATATCAAATACAAGGATCTAAAGCAAGTGCAAAGGTTTGAAGCAGATGCACAGGAAATAGACTAGAGCAAACAAAAGCAAAGGTTTAGAGAAACTGCTAGTTTCAAAGGAAAAGGTCTAAGTCAAAATCGAGGGTCTGAAGCAAGGGTGAGGGTTTAGGTCAAGAGCAACCTTCCTAAATAGTCAAATGTGAAGAAAATGATGCAAAGGTTCCAAAAATCCTAAAACTTCGCTATTTACCTAAGAAACTTTGTATAGGAAATACAATATCGTGACAAGATGAAAATGAGAAGAAGGAGGGTACATACCGAGCCACTCACACCTATAGGTAGTCCAAACTCTCAAACTAGGTCCAAATGATGTGGGGCTCCCTGAATCCTCAACATTTCTCCTCAACAACTGACATAATGGGAAATCCAGAGACAAGAATTAGCTATAGGATCAAAGAACAAACACTATTGAATTTGAATCCATTTTTCGACAAACATTCGTCAGTCATTCGACAAACATTTGTCGGAAAATTGACAAATTGATGAAATAATTTTTGTCGCCATTTTTTCGTCAAAATTCCAACAATGAATTAAATGTAAAAATAATAGTGCAAATTCATTGGTCATCGGCATCATAAAATGACTCAGATGTTCGTCAAAATATCGACGACAACTTTGTGTATCCACCGACGAATTATAACCAACATGCAATTGCAATGGCTCTTCCGAAGCATCAAAACAACACCAGAAGTTCATCGCCATTTCAATGAAATGGGAAAGGAGTTACGACGAAGCCTTTGTCGCAGCTATAGCAACTTCATCAGACCTTTTCAGTGATTCATTGGCGGACTTCGTCAAAATTGTGAAGAAACAATGCAATTTTTTTATAAAAAAATATTCATTGAAATGTACCATCCCGAAGACTCTTGGCGATGACCACTAAAGCCAACCCATCGGTGAGAGATCAATCATCAGTACAAGATAGAAAACTCACTTCGATAGTCCATTTCTTTCCAATGACTTTTGTCAGAAAGATAGATCCAATGTCACATCGATTTGACCTCTTCAGGAGTTTTAAATAGACCTACACCATATCATCGCAGAGATTCTTGGCGATGACCACCGAAGCAAACCCATAAGTGAGAGATCAATCATTGGCACAGGATATAAAACTCTCTTTGATAGTCCATGTCTTTTCGATGACTTTCGTCGGCAAGACAGATCCAATGTCACACCGATCTAACCTCTTCAGGAGTTTTGAACACTCCTGGTTATCAGCAAGACATTATGAGGGTTTCACTGATTAAACAAGTGTCTAAAAGAAAGTAAACAGATGGAACCTATTAATTTTCTTATTTTTAGGTTCTTTAAATCATAGAATAGATACCATATTCTTGTGTATAATGTACTTATATTCAGATTTGAATTCGAGACCAATTGTTATTGCACATTCCATTTTACTTGCACAAAGTATTCTATAAACAATATATTGATAATGCCAAATGATTTATGGTGTTGCAAAACTCTACCTATCATCACAGTTCTACTATTCCCCCTAGAGAATCCTGCAAAGACAAGTTTACAATACCAAGTCAAATAATATGAAAAAGACTTACTTCCATACAAATTAAATGATTATTCTCACAATGGCAATTGTCTAATCACAACAATAATTCCATGAAAGTTTATCCATGCTTCATAAGAGATGATTGATCATACATATAGATTGTAAGATGCATAGAAAAAGAATTATACTTCAGAACAACCAAGGGATAACAAGGGAAGGAGTTAAGAAACGTCTGGATTGAAGAGAAAATGTGTAGGGAAAATGTTGAGCAGTGTCAAGAGAACAGATCTTGTAGAACATATTTTGGACCTAATCAAGCTCTTGAACAACTTAAACAAAATTAAAATAGTAACACATACATGAGACATGTAATGAACTTCCAATATCTGCTATCTTTTTCATTAATGCAGAGGTAGGTAAAGGAGAAATAATTATAATTGTAACACTATTCATAGTCCAATAAATTATGTTCGTAATTTGTGTTCAATGGACCTCAGTTTTATCATTATACTGCCCATCTAATACCATATTTTAATCCAGGGTTCAACTATCTCATATCTAAAGAAGCACCTTCAATTAACCATTTAAAGTACTATAAAATAAGGTAAGACTTTTACTTGAGAAAGATTGGGTACACTTGTAGGATTAAAGTTCTCTCAATCATCAGGATTTATTGGCACACAGACACAACCTACAACATATGAAGTAATGGATGACTACAAGTTAGTGAAATGGTCCTTAATATGTGAGTGGTTTGCAAATTGATTGGTAGAAAATAAGGTTACAAACAGATCTACATGAAAAATTATGAGGACAATCTACTGTAATCATCAAAATAGATGAAAAGTGTAAAGGAAAGAGTCGAAGCTACATCTCTAGAGCCTAAAAAAAACACATGCAAGAAAACATAAAACAAAACCACACTTTTGGATGAATACAAAATGGCATTCAAAGTGATTCATATAAGCCACACCGATAGACATTAAAAATATTTTAGTCTCTTCCTCTCAGGAAATTAACTACTTACGTAAAAACCCAAAACCAATATTATATACTCCATGCTCCAGCCGAGGTGGTATGGCGAGAAAAATTTCAATGCAATGCCAAAAATATCAATGTGTAGGTTTGTATTACACTAAAAATATCATTTCACTCATTTAAGGAAAAATACCAAAGTGATGTTTTAAATTTCAATCTTCACATAGGTTCCTTATTACAATACACATGCATATACAAAGCATTATTCGAAGCTCTAAACTATTCAAATATTAAGGATTTTAATTAGCTATAAGATTGAAAGTTGTTGTTTAGACATAATCCATCATCTTTTACATATCTTTATTCACTCCTAGTGCTTCAGATAAATTTGTGTAAATGAGACAAAAATGTGAATCTTTTATGAAAAAGAAAATTCTTAAAAGGAGGGGGGAGAGAGCAAAGGGTAGGGGGCAAGAGAATGCTTGTATAGCAAAGTATAACATTTTGATCATTATAACACGAAACGAATCTTTAAGTTTGTATATTAATATCATTTGAACATTTAAGATCAAGAATGAAGTAGAGAAATTTTACACCTCGCAGATGGTACAAAATTTCATGGTTAAGGGAAGCCTCCCATCAACAACAACAAGATCCAAATATCCATGTGGTATCTATCTCAATCAAGCCTTCTAAACCCTTCAGAGCTGTCAATTTTTCCACTAACTCAAGTATGTAATAAAAGTCAAATTTTAGGAGTTATGTCACCACTAAAAATAGAAGAAACAGAGCTCAAACCAAATCCACACACAACACAATGGTATTCATACAAAGCCATACAAATAAACTAAACTCTTCCTCAAAACATTGAATGGAAAAACAACTTCAAATTATGATGCAGAGTATGGATTCAGGGTATAAAGAATCATTTTTTTGCCACCATAGTGAAAAGTTAGCACTTTCTTTCATCTTTGCATATTGGTTTGATGCTTCAAATGATGCATTTCTTATATTGAAAATTGCATTACCTTATTGAGCTTCTCTTTGTTTCAAGAATAGTTTAATATTCCTTCACTTTAATAGGCCAACCACTTGACGATGAAGCTCATTTGGCCCTCGCCCCCTCGACATCACTTCCACCCCCATACCCAATCATATAACATATAATATTCATTCATTCATCCATTAATAACATATAACATTCATTCATTAACATATAACATTCATTAATTAACATATTCACATTCATTCATTAACATATAATATTCATTCTTTCAGCTTTTACATATTATCAAAAATATGGTTGTCATGATATGATTACAATCACTTTTTTTTGTTTCTTTTTTAAAGCTACATAAAGCTGAAGTGGAGTATCATTTTCTAAATCAATATATGTCCCCCCTTTAGTTGTTCTACTCTCTCCTCGTGATCTTAATGTACTTAGCTCTGCCACGATATGAACACTGGGCCGCAGGCTCTTACTACAATAACACAGAAATGCTAAATTGATATGTTTTATTATTATTGTTACAAGTATTTCATTAATTAAAAGAACATTAGAGTGGTTCTCTTTACCTGATGGGTCCACATCATGTTCCTGAACTTCTGTTATAGACTCATTCTCAACATGCTGAGCACCCTCTAAATCCTAATCTGCAGTTGAAACATGAAAGGTTACATTAATTAATATACCAATTGAAATTAAATATGTTTAAGAGAACATGAGGGTGGTCCTCTTTACCTGATGGGGCCACATCATGTTCCTGATCTTCTCTAGCCTGATCATGCTCAACACATTGATCATGCTCTACATGCTCTAAAGTTGAAACATGAAAGGTTACATTAATTAATAATACACCAATTGCAATTAAATATGTTTAAAAGAGAACTTTAGAGTGGTCCTTTCTTTACTTGATGGGGCCACATCATGTTCCTGGATCTCTCTAGCCCCGATCATGCTCAACATGTTGGTCACACTCTACATGCTCTAAAAGTACCAGGATGCACACCATGACCTTTATCTGTAGGTTGTGCTCCACCCTCATTAGGTTGCAATCCAATGTCATGTGCAGTATTATCATTCCTTGTTTGTTTAAAACAAATAGGAACATAATTACTTTATGGTGTGGAAATTAACATTGAATAGATTGTAATAAGATTCAATTTAAATAAACTTCATTGAGTTTATTTAATTCTGTTTTGATGCAAAGGTAAGATTGTGTTTTCCTAGTCAAGACTCTAGGGCGTCGTACCCACTATCCATAGCCTTGCTGGAAGGCAATCTTCAGGTCCTCTTCTATGGGAACTTTGTTGAATTCAGAGCCCTACATTTTTGTAGAAGATCATGAATTTTGCTTCTATGGTGTGATAAAACCAAAATTGTTTTCAATTTATTATAATTTGGATGCAATATTTCATTTATTTATACTTACAACGCGGTGACTAATTTCATATAACCACCAGAGCCAAGTTTGTGTTTTTCGTGTTTTTCTAGTCTTTCCTTTGTTGCCTTTGATGTGTCAGGCAGCCTAGAAAAAGTTTGAAATATGTTAGATTATGTAAAAAGAAAGAGTAATCAATATATAATCACATTGTTGATAGTATCACATACCCTCCTTGGCCCAATGGTGTCTTTCCTTTTTTCTTTTCAACCTTCTCCTTTCCATTTGACACTAGGTCCTTCCACTCCCTCTCTGATATCATGGGGGGATGCTCATACTTTTTGTTCTTCTCTAAATGTGACGTGAGATATTGGTCCCTCACATACTTTGTGATAGTACCAACTTCTTACATGACCCTGGTTTAGTTGAATCCTTTTTATCACCAAACAAAGACAACTAAAACGGTTAATGAGCTCATCTTTTAAATCTTGATTTTGGCATTCACCATGTAATGATGAAATCTCGAAGTATCTACCTATAATATCACTAGATGTTTATAAAAATATCATTTCCTACAAAATGATCATGGGATCAATAGTCCTAAAAAGAGTGATCAATAAGTAAATTTCAATTGGATTATATATACACACCCAAACATCCAAAGCAAATTTGGACCTTCTCTCTATCTTTATGATTAAACTGGTCACCTCACAAATGTGACCGGAAATGTTCCCTGCTAGAACACGTGGAAGATCCAAAAATGCCAAGCAAAATATCACCAAAGACTAGTGGCCTCGTGATCCCCGTGTACATGTCCCTCGATGCATGTTCTGGCATGTGTTTGCTGCAAGAGGGTGCACTAACGGATGCCTGCATGGTATGTGTTGTCAACATTTCAAACGACAATATAAGCATGGATGATGGGGTCAGATGATGTGATGTATGTGTAGGAATACCAGGATGGACACTTGTACCAACCACTGCTCCTTGGGAAGCACTTGTAGTACCCTGATTATGGCCAGGAGCATAATGAGGACACAAAAAGTCTTGTAAAAATAACACATATTTTAGTTCATGACATAAAAGAGTACAAAAATATAAACCATGAATGAACTTATGTTATAATTAAAGACCTCATGACAACTTACTTGCAAGTTTTGTGATCTCTCAGTCAATATTTTAACCCTCTCTCTTATCTCATTTGTTTGAGGCATTATGAATAACAACTTAAGGATTTCTTCATTGTATTTTTTTTGGGTCTTCCTTATCATATCGAGAGGGTTTGTTGAATAAGTGATGTCATCATCATATTAATATTGACTGCATCTCCCTATGGATGCTTTCGTCTACTACTGGTGCCTTTCCCCGATCAGTCGACTGCAACAAGAATATTAAAAACATTATCGAAATTAACCCAATAAACTTATGAAAAAAACATAATAATAAAACATTTTGCTCATATCTAATTTGTACAATTACAATGAGGTAAACCAGTTAGGTAGAAGCACCTGAAGATACATCGTGATCTATGCTCTGGGTCAGAGCCTTCTCTGTACGATCAATGTCCCACTGTGACAAAAATTAAATATAAAAAAACATTATCGAAATGAAACCAATAGACTTACAAAAAAAAATAAAGAATAAAATGGTATATTGGAGTCATTAATTAGAGGTTGGGTAAAATGGTACATAGTACGTACCACCCCCATAGTAACTGCGTTTGTAACTAAGTGATTCAAATTGTAATCGATTAGCAACTCTTCCCCTGCAGTTAGTGATTTTATTGCACATATGAATACACAGTTTCCCTCGCGTGCCTCGAATATGCAATTGGGTTGCTTATTTGTTGACCTAGGTCATGTACTGTTTATAAACCCTGCAATATTCCCTGATTCTTTTTTCCTTTCATCAATGTACATAGCCACTCCATTTTGATCCTTATCTTTTAGCTGTATATAATTTGCTGACAGTGCATACCTACGCATACTTCGTGTATATCGAGCCAGTTGCATCCAATATTTGTAACTGTAATAGGGTCTTACATACTCCATCAATTCAATAATTTTGTCATAATAGACCTTTATGGCCTCCATGCAAAATAGGCCCAAACCATGTAATGACAATGGTGCTATGCGATATATCCTCTTGTTGACACAAAAAATAGTGTTTATTAGAGGAAGTTCCTTGGGTACCCATTGTTTCCATAGATGTTTGTACCTCAAGGGAACCTCGATGTAGCCTATTCTCTCATCATCATAAGAACATGACCCCCCTTCAACAAGAAAAAATTCCATGCATTTACAAAATTTTCTTCTAATCTTTTGACCTCTAGTGGATCTCCCTCTTTTAGACATACTACATGTCTCGCTTTCCTCTTCTCTTCCTAAATTTACCTCACTCGAGGAAGACAGATCTGACAATTACCTATTTGGTGGTACCTGCACTCATAAGGATTTTGAATGAAGTTCTTTCATGGTGATGTGATCCCAAGGTGGCATTATGATTAATCTGCTGATGTGACTAGGAGAATGATGATGAAGTGAGAGTTGAATTAATGGAAGAATTCAAGAGCATCACTCCTAAGGAGGGGAGAAAATTGGTAAATCAAGCTCATGTCTTGATTTTTCCTGAGTGGGACATTGCAGATGCTATAGCTTTTAACGCTATTTTGAAGTCCAAATATCCCTTGCAATATTTTGAAGAAGAGGTTAAGGAAGCATTGCAAGATTCTTCCTTTAGTGAAGACTGTGAGACCTTGGCAATTTGGGCTTTGGCCGCTCAAGGGAGAAAGCCAAATGTTACTGATATTAACCCAAATTTAAGAGGAGGGTTGATAATAAAGAGAGCTTTAGAGACCTCAACCATAGAGGCCACTAATTTGACTGTAAGTGTGGCCAAATTGGTGCAAAATACTACTGAAAGAGAGGAGGCTAAAAAGAAAAGCCTAATGGAGAAGTACAATTTCATAATTAGGGAATATAGCAAGATACAACAAAGGAATGTTGAGTTGTAGACTGAGGTGGACAAATTAAAGTACAATTAGATTGGGGAGACATCAAGTTCTCCAGTGATCAGAACATCTCCTTCCACATCAGGGTCAGTACCTCTTGCATCTCCCATTGTTTCTACACCGGGGTCCCCCAACAAAAATCCTTCCCTCAACCCTACTTTGGAGCTAATTGATGAAGAAATAGAATGCTTTGTTGATCCTACAAAGAAGCATCTTATGCAAAAAATTGCAGAGTTATAAGCATCCTTGAAGGTAAGTGAGGAGGGAGTACTTCTAAAGCAAAGGGAGGTTGTTAATACTATATTGAGGCATTTGAATGAGAAATTTGATGACATATTTTCATCTGTGTATTCTTTATATTCTTTATTATTAGATGCTATAAAGAATATTGATAGGGATTAGGAGGTAGTAGTACCATTAATTGAAAATTGGATCCCTAGGGCCAATGATTTAGACATAATGTATAAAGCCTCAAAGTTTGATATAAATAATAGGCCCAAGTCATTAAAGCCTACTCAGGTGTTAGTTAAGTCATTGCAAGGTTTTTAGACCATACCAGATGACTTGAGTAGGAAGATCAGAGAGTTGGTGAAGAAATTTGATGATTGGAGCAGCACATTGTTACCTGACATAATTGATGAGTAGGGAAATATTAGGTCACTCCAACAGTGGCAGGATCAGGAAAATCAGGTCATCAATGATCAAATTCGATTAATTTGTGATGACTTAGATTATGATTTGTTGGTGAGCTATATGGACAAAATCATTAGCACTAGCTCATTCTTGGAGTCTTTTGAAAGAGAAGTGAATCAGGGGGTAGTTAAGTACAAACCTTATAGTGTCAAGGTGAATGAGGTGATCAATTTTGATTGGCCAACTAATGAAGAGTACTAGAAATGGGTAAATGTATATTTAACTGAGGAAGAGTGAAAAGGAGTAGGCTGCTAACGGTTGACAAATCAGCTGTTGCAGTTACAACATATTCTAGTTTTGTTTTTTGGTGACAGTCTAGGTGTAGAATTCTTGAATTTTTTTGTTGATGCATCAACCATTCTCAGCGAGCACGATGAACAAGAAGATTCTCCGGGGAGATTTATGTTGTAACAAATTTTTGGAATATCACAAGGCGGTCCAATTGGCTGGTGACACGTGTGCTTTCTCGCCCGATGCTTGTTTTCTCCTTCTTTTCCTATAAGAAGGATTTCAAGGCAAGAAGTACGAGTTAGCAAGTTAGATATTTTTGGTCGAGTCTAGATGAAGTTGCAGAGCAAATTGTAAAGTCTGATGGTTTTAGGGAAAATGCAGTTTAGGTTTTCAGTCATTATGTAGTAGGTTTTGAATTCATGGGGATTTGATGTTTTATGACAGTACTGACATTTGAATTGATATGATTAATTTGAACTTATGTCTCTCCATTGTACAAGCATATATGAATTTTGAATAAAATGATCAAGGGTTGTTTCGTTCATCTCACTATTGTGGTGTGTATGATTCTTGTTTTAGCTTTAGTTCAAGGAATTAATTAAAATGCTTGAATGGGATTGTAGGTGGATATGTTTTGTATAAGGATTTGATAAGTAGTATTGGGTTAGAATACATATTGATGAGATTGTAAAGTGATGTTATCAAGGATCTTATATGTTATGTGTTAAATCTATCATAAACCCTTAGATGCTTATAAATTTCACTCCTCCAATGGATCTATGGCACTAATCTAAGTTGTACTTATTCGTATGGTTTAGTATTTATTTTCATTTACCTAGAGCTTGCTACAAACTAAAAATCAATGACTATCTTATACTGTGAAATGTTGTTGTAGTTATCTCATTCTCAAAATAGTTGATATTATTGATAAACAACCAATTTTATTTGGTATTATCCTATTATGTTGAGCTATTAAAG
>VDFB02185009.1:0-19470 GCA_007258455.2 Sequoia sempervirens | reverse complement strand
TTGTATTTCATATTTCATTGTTCCTGTATCAATTCCCATGTTGGGAGATCCTATGCAATTCATTTATCAAGAGATGTAATGTAATATTAAAACAATGATGTAATAGTTAGGATCATTTGTAACTCTATTGAGAGATTTATCATGGATGTAATTATGCGATGTTTATTATTCTCGCATCATGGTTATTGGATGTATCCTTATCCTTGGTTATCATTATAAATGATATTGTTGTAATCTTTATTTTTATTTCCGGTTAGTTGTTGCGATGTAACCTCGCGTGCCCCAGAGAACTAAGTGTGTTAATGTTATGTAATGTGCTATGTGAATTATAGTTAAGTGTTATTACATGTTTAATCTAATTGTTTTAAAAAAAATATCTGTGATTGTGTTTGTTCTTCCTCGGGGTTTGCACCTACAGCTACACAAAAGAAAAAACAACAAGAAGCACTACCTCATTTTCTCCAAATTTTCCGCCACTTCAAACTCTTTCTTGTAAAAGTTATTGTGAAAATTTGATAGGCCCAAAAAATCATTCTTCTCCTCTTCAAACATTTTATTCTTGTCTTTGTTCAATGCACAAGAAAACTAAGAAGCAGGGAGGTGAATCCATTGCACCCTAAAACTTCAAATCCCTTATACACATTTAGATCCACATTCGTTCATTAAACCCTTAAATCTATTGTGATGATTTATTATGAAAATAAAATAATAGAAATTAAAACACAACACCAAACACAAGAGAAAACCAAATTTACATGGAAAACCCCAGAAGGGGAAAACCATGGTGAGGATTAGCTCACAATATAAGTACAATATCAACAATAAATACAATAGGGCTCACTACCAAAGGGCTCATTTCCCAAAGAAAGAAAGGATCACTACCAAAATAGAAAATAAGATATAGAAGAATGTTACACAAATAAAACTATCTCAGTGCAATAGAGAATCCACCACAATGTCACCAACACCTTTGTAGCTTGATTGAATAATTGTAGACACCTTCTACTCAGTGCATCCAATAATCTAACACATGAAAGGTCACACCGAACTTCTCAATTTCACACTCTACAACTATACACTTCACATCATTCACATCTCTCTTTTCTATCTTGTCATCGCTCAACAAATCAACTTTTATTTATACCATCTTCAAGCTTGAAACATTCTCCAAGTTGAACTATGCACATCAACCATGAAAATTCAAATTAGGTCAGCACTAAAACACTTTCATGATGGATAGAAGTGAAAGCAATCAACACCATACCTTATTTAAGACTAGAATCTATAACACCATGCTATCACATGCTTCTATAAACAATAATTATTCACCACAATTAGTGTAAACACTACGTTAGTCATTACACATGTAAACAACATTAAACATTTAAGTACACACTTCCTTAAGTCAAAGGATGAATTGTGAAGCATACATCATGCTTGAACATGATTTAAAATATTCCTAAAACACTCTAAAGTATACAAAATGTATTCACAACTACTTCCACTTGAAGAATGTAGACACCTAGTACATTCAAGCAATTCTACCATATATTGATACTTAATAAATTGACTTTTGAAGCACCAATCCTCAAACCATCTCAAAACAAGAAATATACCAACACTATCAACACTTCTTCATATTCACATGACCTAAAACATAATTGTAGAGAAATGTAGAGTAAAAAAATTTCTCCTAGACACCTTTTCAATACATAGTTCACACACTAGTGAATAGTTCTTTTGGATAGCAATCTAGCATACCAAATACTTGATATAACACATCTAAACAACCATCACCAACATATATGAATTGCACAAGATATTAAACCTATAATTTAAATGTGGAGCAAAACTAGAAAACATCCCTACAACACAAAACACCACTACAATGCACTATTTCCTCTTTTTATCAAGTTTTATTAAAATCACTTGGAAACCAAGCACCAGAGACACATCCTCATCAACTGTAGCACTTCCTCATCACCAATGAACCAATAGAAACCTAGCCATACATCACATAAGATTATCAAATAAACACTAGAGGTTGAAACCAGTTGCTTTACTAATGATAACATAATCCAACTAATCAAAGAATGGATAACATCAACTACTCATACTCTTGCAACAATAGACATCAATGAAAAAACAAAATACTCATACTTGCAACAATCCCCTCCTCTATCATTGATGGAAACGCATGATTGGAAAAACCATCAAAGACACAACAACTCTGAATATCAACATACTACAAATCTTCACATTAACTAATTACTCTTTCTCCCCTTTTGTAGCTTGGATTTTTCACATGACTTTCTCTCCCCATTTGACATCAACAAAAAAGGGCCTAAATATTTACATTTTTTGTTATCTCCTTGTGACATTGATCAATATACTTACTACTACTCTACAAATTCTCTCCTTTACTGATCTGTATACTCCCCCTTAGGAGAATACACCAAACTACACCAAACTGCACCAAATCATCAACCACTACACAATGACAACACACACTCTTTTGACTACAACCTACTACCTACTCCCCCTAGGAGGTAGCCACCAACATTAGTCCAGACCAAAGAATGAATCTAGAGATCCACTGGACTAATGCATCTCCTTATGCATATACTTCAAGAAAGGAGGGGCAGAAACCCCCAACTATGGCAAGTATGAAGGTGTTGTCACTGATGATGGTATTATAGTGGTTGGGAAGAGATAATTTCTTTGATTAGTTCCATGATTTTTTCATCAATTAAGTTGATTCTGTTAACCTCTGGTTTTTCTTTGATAAGCTTCTATTTAATGTTCAAATTTTGAGGATACTGAGAAAATTGATAAAATAAGGAAATAAGGTGTTGCAGAGGTATTCTGGTTTGTGGAAGGTGATATAGTTTTGATCCACATTTATTCTAGGTTAAATATTTACTTGTTTGGTTTGGATATGTTTGTTAGAGGTGTTCAGAGTTTCCATATCTAGAATTTTGGCTTCTAGATCAAAGGTCAGAGGAAGTTATGTTCACCAAAGTGTGAACTAGTTTTGTAGTGTTGCTTATAGAAGTGTTAGGAATAAATGTATTTTCTCCACATTTCTCCATAGCTTTTCTTTAAGTATTTTGATTCTAAAGTTATGTTGATGATGTTGATCTCTTTCTTGTGTCAATAGGATTTGCAGTTTGGTACTTTGGAAGTCAGATTGTAGAGTTGTAGTATTTCACAATATACTTTGAGTGTATTGAGAATGTAATTTTTTATGGTGCAAGTTGTTGTGAGGGAGTTGAATGGATTTTAGGAGGATAGAGGAATATTATAGATCATTGTAAAGCATGGTATGTGGTTTGTAAGTCATACTTGGATTTGAGGAAGCATGTAATTCAAATATTAATGGTATTTTCATGGGTAATGATGGACCTAGTGTTTACAAGTTACATTTGAAGATGTTTGAATATTAATGAAGGAATAGTGTGGCATGTGAGAGTTCATTTAGGTCCTAGCTAAGTTTTTTATTGGTCCACTTTCATTTCTATCCACTGTGGGAATGTTTAGTGCCAACCTAATTTGAATTGTAAAGTGTAAGAAGAGTGTAGCTGACTTGAATATTTTTTTCAAGTTGTGGATGGTATAAATGCAAGGTGAATTGATGTGAGGTGAAGAGTTGAATAGAGTTGAGTGTTTTGATGTGAAATTAAGTGTATAAGTACAAATTTTAGTGTGAGCTATAATGCAATATTTCATAATGTAGTGAGTTGAGGTATCTTGATCTCTTGAAGATTGCTAGTCTTGATTGGAGCTATTGTGGTGGACTATTTGTTGCACTGAGATTGTGTTCTCTATGTAACATTTTATATTAATGGAAAATTTATCCATTTTACTTGCTTAATTTGGGAATAATTAATAATAAATGAGCCTAATGCAGCCTTTATTTAGTATTGTAATATGTTTTACACCTTCACACTAAGTTTAGGAACCCTTTTAATAAAATGGACTTAATGATTCCTTCTTTAGGGTGTTGTAAAGTGTATCTTTACAATTTCACACTAATCTAGGGCTTTAATTAATTAGTTGAGGTTAATTGAGTTTATTTGGCCCCTTAAATTCAAATCCAAGCTTAATTTATTGCATTTTCCAAGGGATAAAACATGACTATCTTAAATAATATTTCACAACACTTAATTTTGCAAGGAATGTATCCTACGATGGTGACCTAGGATCCATTTTCCACTTGGCGAATGGGTCATCATTAGGTCCTAGGACCCCCTTTTGGCATGACATTTCACAATCCCCGGAACATGTCTTGTTAACTATGCTAGGACCCATTCACCCTATAATCGTATAATTTGTTTAACCTAGAAAATCCCCCTTGGGATGTGCTTTTGGTGGTATTTTAATAATTTCAAATCCTAGATCTGATGTTGGCTTGTGTTATTCAAATTTTGGGATTAAATCTTAAGATAAGTATAAATATAAGGTTATTTCACATAGTTTCATCTTAGATTCTTATAAGCAATCAAGAACACTTTCACAAGAGCATTATAGAACATTCAAGAGCATTTCAAATTCATTCAATAGAATATTATTGAAGTTTATTGCAATAATCAAGATCTATTTCATCATGTAAAATGCATAGTGCATCATGCATTTTATTGAGCTAACATGTTGATGTAGCATTGAAGATCTAATTCAAACACATTCAATGTGTTATTTCTAATCAAGTGTTGTGATGAATATCTACATTCTTTGAGGCCACTCCATGAAAGATTTCTTATTTTTACTCCAAGGTTTGATTTGGATTGGTGAGTTGTGGCATTACATTGTTCATTCATCTTTTCTCTTATATATTATTTCATTACAAGGTTTAATAACCAAAATGGGGTTTGACCAAGGAAAACCCCTATTCCCTAACAATAAACATTTTCTCCTCTTTGATGTGTGATTGCAAGTTTTAGGTTGAAGATCAAGTGGAGAGAAAAGTTTTCAAAGTTGGAAAGTTATCAAATTTTTCTCCTTTCTTGCAAGATCACAGAAAGTACTCTACAAAATTTATTTCCAACTTTCGAGAGTTGAACACCTAGGTTTTGGGAGTGCATACATTGAATAATAAGACCCAAAAATCAATTTTCCAGGACCCTAGCAGGGACCCATTCACGACTAGGAGAATGATTCCTCAGTGAGGCCTGAAACAACAATTTTTCAAAAAGGTACACATCATTTTAGTATCTTGAAAACACACCTTTTACTAATATTATGTCTAGTTTTTCTTTTTTATTATTATTTTTTTATGGCATTATACCTCATAATTGAGTGAAAATAGTTAAAAATTAGATGCACCCATTTGTTAATATCACTTTGGGTGGATCACATCCTTCTTTGTTTCTCAAGATTCCCATCTTCTTCTTGTTTCTTTATTCGGCAGTGAGCCTAATGCTGTAAAGCTCCTCTCCTGATAGTGCATTCCATTTTGGATGTGGAACTCTTTGTACCAATTTCGCAATTACTTGGCATTGTGAGATAATCCTCACCGTGGTTTTTCCCTCTCATTGGGTTTCCACATAAATATGCATGCTCTCTTTATGTATGGTTTTATTGTTTCAAGTTTCTATTTATATGTTTCGCTTCTGGGTTACTATAATATATTAAGGGCTTCTTAATGAATGCATGTGGATCTAATTACTATTGAGGGTTTTGACGCCTTAATTTGGTACAACTAATTCACCTCCCTCTTAATTGTCATGTTTATTCAAAAATTTGTATTAGAGAAAGGTTTCTTAGAAAAATATTGACCACTTGAGGTGGATTTGGATAGCGAGCAAGAACGTGATCCCTATGTTTTATGCTATAGGCTATACATTCTAGAAGGTGAATATGGAAGGCTATCTAATCTATCTTGGATATGAAGTTACAAAGATAGTAAAGACTGCATACACCATACCTACAAATGGTCCACACATGAGTGATGAAATCAAGGCCTATGAAACATATGGTAAGGAAAGGTTTTTTCTTTTGACCTTTCTTGCACATACTAAATTAGTGAAATTTATGGATCTCAAAACTGCTAAAGAAGTTGGGTATAAGCTAGAAAGTATCTATGAAGGAGATGATAAGGTTAAAAAAGCTAAGTTACATAATCTGAAGGCAGAATTTGATAATTTTTGGATGTCTAATGATGAAAAAACCACACGTTACATGTAGAGGGTTAATGAATTGGTAACTACTATGAGAGGTCTTGTTGCACAAGTCAAAGAACCTAAAAGGGTAAAGAAAATTCTCAGAACTCTTCCTGATTCTTATAGTGAAAAAGTTTTTGCTATTGAGGAATTTGAAGATTTTAATACATACACTAGAGATCAGTTGTATGGAACATTAACTACATTTTAAATGAGGAAAATAGGTATGAAAAATGGTGCAAAAGTGGATACTACTTTCAAGACCAAAAAATCAGAAAAAAATTGAAGATTCAGATGAAGATCTTGATTATGTGGAAGCTAGCTTTTTAAGAAGGATGAAAAAGGGAATCATTAATTACAAGGGTAATTTACCTTCCAAATTCTTTAGTTGTTGAAATATAGGTCACTATGCTTCAAGATTTCTAAATAGAATTGTGAACAATAAGAAAAAGGAAAACCAAAGAAAGATGATCAAGAAAAGATACTATGTTAGAGAAGATTCTAGTATTTCTAATGATGAATTTGATTATGGAGATGTTGATGATAGTGAATGCTTGTTCTTGGCTTTAAAAGATGAATCTGGTTCTACTAAATCTGAGATTTGTATGAAGGAAAAATTTCCAAAGAAAAAGGATAAAGTTGGAGGTACCTTAGTGTTAGGTGCTAAGATTTTTGGAATAGGTTCAATTAGTTTTTATGGCAAGCATAATATTGAAGATGTCTACTATGTTAAATTTTTAAGGCATAACCTTTTGAGTGTTGGAATAATGTGTAGCAAAGGATAAATATTATGTTTTAGGATGATGGATGTGAAATCAGAAAAGGGTCTGAAACTATAATTGCTACTAGAAAGAGGATAGATGGAAATGTCTATCAACTCAAGGGTGTTGGTGGTCAATATTTTATGAATCAAATTAATGATAGCTAGATATGGCACAGAATAATGTACCACATCAATGTTGATAATTCCCATGTATCAGAGCATTTTGCTACTATTGTTACTCTTATGTGGTGTGTGGATGCATAGTTAGATTGATTGAGGATTATGTTATTTCAATTTATGACATTAAGTTTACATTGGATTGTGATGTTTAATTTGATTCAATAATATAGTTGATGCAGTGATTTTGTAATTTATTTTACAATGTGATTAATTAGTTAGAAATGTTATTTCATTATTGATATCATAATTGTTAGTATAGTTTTGGTGAGAAGACAGTGTAGCACCACTCGTTTACAAGTGCCCTGTTATGCTGCAAATTCTTCTCACAATGTAATGTTTTAATTATTTATATATATATGGACATGTACACGACCTTGTTGTTTGTAGGGATTGCAGGTACAGAGTCTCGATTCCACCTGCTTCGGCAGGACAAGGCGAGCAACAAAATAAACTCAATGGGATTGATGTTCAAAAAAGGAGTGGTTAGGAAAGAATTCCCGTCCCAAGTTCATCTTTTGTGAGTCCATTGTTGCCTTTGTTTCTATTTGTCCTTGTTTGTAAACGTGTTCATGTTGATTAACATTTTAGTTTGGGATTTAATAAATTTTTAATCAATTTTTAATTAAGTGTGATTTAATTAATGTTGGGTATGTGTGATCAATTATATTTAATTGATGGAGTTTTAAGTTAATTGTAGTTTAGTTAATTGAGTTATATTCTCTATTAAAGGAATAGTTTAAATAAAATAAATTTTACTTTGTTGATATTTTAAAAGTCTTATTGCTTTTGCTTTTTTTTTGAGTTAATTAAATAGTTTATTAAGTTATAATGTTAATAAAGAAAAATATAAATAAATAAAATAAAATTATAAATAAATGAATAAAATTGATTTTAAAAAAAAATAAAATTATATTTCTTTTATTGAGTTGCACGGGAAGCAGTGGGGAAACTAATGAGTTTTTGGGGAAAACTTTATTCCTTTAAGGAAAGAGGCACAAAGTGTGTTCTTCATGGAAAATTTTAATGAGAAGAGTGGGAAAAGCTCTGTGTGAAATTTCTTTTTGGGTTAAATCTGATGTATACTGGTGTGTGAATTTGGAATAAGCTGCAAGGTTCCAGAAGATTTTCTTGTTGGCTGAAGGTGAAGCTTTAGGGAGGAGTTTTAAAGCTGCAGGGTTCCGTGGCAAAATTTGGTACAACTCTTACTTCTACAGCCTACAGGAAATAGGTATTTCATTGTATTTAATTTGTTTTCTTTGTAAAATAATTTGTTTTCTTTGTAAAATGCTTTCTTCTGGTATATAAGAAGAATTATCTACTTTCTTTGAGGAAATTAGAATCTTACTGTAGAAAACCTTGTTCCCGGCTGTTGCCATTAAAGCTTGTGTTGCCTCTGTAGATTTTAGTCCAAAACCCCGCTGTTGAACAGAGGAAATTTAGAAAAAAATTGTGCAAGGAAAAATGGGAATAAACACAGGGAAACTAGAAGAACTACTGTGCAAAACTTCTTATTGCCTGTGGTTAGTTGTGGTGTTTCAATTTCTCTGTATTCTATCACTTGAAAATAAAAATTAAGTTTCCATTTGTTTCTTTTCGTTTCGGTAGAATCACTGTTCCTCCAGACTGGCTCAAATTTAAATTAAATATATAATTTTATACAAATATATATGTATTGATAATAAATTTGTATTTTATACTTTTGCCTACCAGAAAAATAGATTTATATTCTACCAAGACATAATTAATGAATTAAATTCCTTTTATTTTAAAAATATATATATATAAACTCGACTTTAAATTTTCAGACTCAAAAATTCACAAATTATATATATATAGTGATGATTTTTTTAATAGGGGTGTACCTAATTTTATTAAAAAGAAATCTTAAAAAAATTACAATAGAATTTTATATGGGAGAATTACCAAATGACTTCACTTCTTGCTGTTCTCCCATATACACGCATTTGAAGGTCATGACCGTTGTAATGTAGTCCTTGGGATTAAGGCCCCTCCCTATAGGAGGTACGCAGCCCCAAGGGCTTGCCTTTTATTATTTTATTTATTAAATCTTTTGTTAAAATAACAAAAAATATAAATTTTTCTATTATACATTTTATTTAATATATAAATTCAAACTCGTGAAAGTTATTTAAATTAATTCTCAAGCACTAATATATATATATATATATATAAATGAATATGTATAAGCATATATTTATAAGGTGATATATATATACAACATTTTTATATGTTTTATCGAGAGTATTATATTTTGATGATTATTTTAATATGATTGTATATTTTCTTTTTGGTGAAATTTGTAATAAACGATTTATTAAGTTTATTTAATTGTCTTTCATTAGTGGAGTTAATTGAGAAAATTAATGATTTGATCTTGTAAAAGAAATTCTTGTGTGTGATGATGATTGTTTGACTTATGAAATTATGTTATAAATCAATTCCTTGATTCTGTATAAACAGTAGGTTTATTTTATGGAGTTCGTTATTGAGACTTTTGTGTTGAGTTAACTTGAGTGTTTATTTATTTGGTTAACTTAATTATGGGTTATAGGGTTGTCGTTGAACTTCCAGAGGTTATGAAATTTGGTGTAATTAATTAGGGTTTTTAGTTCTACTTTCCTTGTGGATGTAATCTTGTGATTACTTTGAGTTTCATTCTTTTGTTAAGTTATTGTGTTATAAGAGTATGGTGAGATGGTTTTTACCTCATGAATCTCTATCCTGTGTTTTGGTGAACTTGAGAGTTCAATTCCTGATGTTTTGTGGTATGTTAGGGAATTTTAGGGAGAGTGGCTCTATGTGGGCGCCGGCGCACAAAGGGGCTGTCAGGATAACCCACAGTAGAGTTAGTGTAAAAAGTGAAAACCTAACTAATTAATTAGGGGATGGGTAGTTAAACACTAAAAGATAATGATAGATACCTCGCTCACCTATTAGGGCTTCCAAAGACTAAATGTGGTTGAGAAGGCCGTGGTTGGCATAATCGTGATCTCGTTTCCATGAGTAATGCATGATTCCACATGAGTCACCCTATGGGGCGACGCGTTGAAATAGGCAGTCAGGATAACCATAGATGGAGGCAGCACCTTGTGATAGGATGTCAGGATAATCCATGAAGGCCATGCGATGACACTCTCCTCTAGCTTTCCCCTTAGTCGCTTTAACTGAAATCCTCTAGAAGTGATTTATTGTTTTGTCTTGGAGTCATTTGTTGTAATGTTATGTTAGTAGACTTTTGTTGTCACATTTCCTTTGTGTATGAATTCTTTTCCATGTTTGGTATTGAGTCATATGTGTTACTTTTGACGTCTTGGTTGGGAATCCTTTCTTAACTACTCCTAGCACGGGGGTGGTCAGGTGGAACGTGCTTCGCACCCCGTTGGGTTTCCCATTCAGTAGTCGTACCTTCAGTGCAAAGATTGTGGTGACAGTTTGTTCCAGATTTATGTATCTTCAGATGTGTACATTTGTACTTTATTCATATCTTGTAAATTTTATTGTAACTCGCCATTGTGTTGGGCTGATGAATCTGTAATTTGGTTATTGGTATTTAGTTTGTAACATGATGTATTGTAATATCACACTTTGTAATTCAAAACATTATTCACAGATGTAATTATATATTTGATGTTGATATGTTGAGTAAATTAGTTCTCATTATTCCCAAATTTTATTGGTTATGTAATCTTGTTTAGCATCTATGTGAATTATTCTTGTTTTAATGCTTAGCGATTATCACTTTATATGAGAACTCATATCTGTGGAAATGAATGTTGGATTAGTTAAGTTTGTTAATGGGTAGTTAACGTAATGACTCTTCGTGTACCCCAAGGGACTTAGGAGTTTAGTATGTAATTGTAATTATGTTAATTGCTATTGATAACATAGTACTTCTACTTTATGTTAAAAAAATAAAATTTGTGTAGTTAGTTGTCCTTTGGGGTTTGCGCGACGGGGTGTTACAACTTGGTATCAGAGCTAGGTTTGCAAACATTGGGTTCTCTGGGTAGTGAGTCCATTAGGAAACCTTGCATAACTCTTGATCTCACATAACTTAATCGTTGTGCAGGATCATGCCTAGGGGTAGGGGTCATGGCCAAAGAAGAGGCCAAGGTGGTGGCTGTGGGGCCAACCGCCAAAGTCCATCACTTTCGAGCTCACATGGTTCAGAGCGTGAGGAACTGCAGATTTCCCAAAACAATTCGATAGGTGGTGGTGGTCAAAACCCAGGACAACCCGATCTAGGTGGTCAGTTGCAACATTTGTTAGAGGAGTTATTGGGTCATCTAGGCCCTAGGCAGGAAGAGGAACAAAGAGTGGATAGAGAAAGGGAGAGATCCCCTAGACGTGGGGAAAACACAGCTGAGCAGGAGACAGTAGTGGTAGGTCATATGAGGGACCTATTGAGAGCACGACCCCCTACTTTTGATGGATCTGGTGGGGGTCTAGAGGCAGAGACTTGGTTGATCGATTTGGATAGATGTTTTGCGATGCATCCCTACGGCAGTAACACTAGGGCTAGGTGCGCTATCATGCACCTTAGAGGTTTCGCTTCCACTTGGTGGAGGCTAGAGGAGCAGAAATTGCACATTGACATCAGTATGGTTACTTAGGAGTTATTTATGGAGAGGTTCAGGGCCCATTTTCTTTCCGATCACTGGAGGCAGCGTAGAGCTGACGAGTTCCATGAATTAAGACAGATGACTATGACCGTGGAACAATATGAGCGTCGGTTTTACGAGCTCAAGCAGTATGCGGAAATCAAAAATGATGAGGCCATGCTAGTGCAACATTTTGTCAGGGGCTTAAATTCCCGTATCAGTGGTGGTGTTCGTGTCTTCGAGCCGAAGACGATGGAAGTGGCAGTTGAGAAAGCCTGCCTTGTGGAAGAAAATTTAGCTATGGCTTTAGGAGGGCACACAGGAGTACATATTGGTAGTGCTCCAATTACAGGTGTTGGTTCTCAAGGTGGACAACCTCAAGCGGTAGGGACTTCTAGAAAATTTTGGGCACCCTCTAAGGGTGGTCCTTCCCCGTGAGTAGATCCTTAGAGGTCGAGACGTTGACCGGGTATAGATCTAGTAGGATCCTAGTAGCAAGTATTCTATATCTTGGTAGGATGTAATTTAGATGTGTGTGTTATCTATTTTCTATGTGTAGGCTTCTTAGAGTAAGTCTGATCCTGGGGGGGAAAGGATGTTGTACCCCTCCATTTTGTTTATGTTTTATGGTAGTGTGTTACACTTTGATTGAATCGATACTTTATTTTGATGTATTTGATCGCTGACTGTAGAGTGATGGTGGATTTATTGTTTGGTTGATTTGTTGTACTAGATATTGCATATGTTGTTAGATGGTATATTTTACGATGATTATGTTATATGGCTATTTTGTTGTGTTCTTTAATAATATTGTATATATGTTTATATTGTGAGTTTTATGTTGTTATGGTGATTAGATGTGTGTTGGTTTTTTAACTAAAATCTATTCCATGGTGTTTTCCAGGATGAAGATAAGGAAAACACCTCAGAAGAAGGTTCGGGATCCAATAGTCAAATGGCTATGGAAACTTAGACTTAAATATGATTATTCCAAATGCTTCGTACTCTCTAATTTTGAGAATTTCATGGAATCTTTGAGGAGGCTTCATCGTGAAAGGAAGGAATGGACACCTTTTAGTAGGGAGGCCATTAAGGCTACATACCTAGCTAATTAGGAAACCATCTAGTTATTCCTTGTGTGTTTTCTTTGTTTACTGGCTTCCTGGAGTAAGCCATGTTCTATGGGAGGAGGATGTAATACCCCCATGTGGCTAATACTTTTTCTACTAATGTTACTCTTATGTGCTGTGTGGATGCATAGTTAGATTGATTGGGGAATATTTTATTTCAATTTATGACATTAAGTTTACCTTGGATTGTGATGTTTAATTTGATTCAGTAATATAGTTTGATGCAGTGATTTTGTAATTTATTTTACAATGTGATTAATTAGTTAGAAATGTTATTTCATTATTGATATCATAATTGCTAGTATAGTTTTGGTGAGAAGACAGTGTAGCACCACTCATTTATGAGTGCCCTGCTACGCTGCAAATTCTTCTCACAATGTAATGTTTTAATTATTTATATATATATGGACATGTACACGACCTTGTTGTTTGCAGGGATTGCAGGTACAGAGTCTCGATTCCACCTGCTTCGGCAGGACAGGGCGAGCAACAAAATAAACTCAACGGGATTGATGTTGAAAAAAGGAGTGGTTAGGAAAGAATTCCCGTCCCAAGTCCATCTACTGTGAGTCTTTGGTTGTCTTTGTTCTTTTTGTCTTTGTGTGATATTGTGAAGTGTCGATTAATTTTTTTAGCCTAAAATTTAATTGATTTTAGTTAAGTGTATTTTATTTGATTTTGGGAAAGTATGATCAATTAATATAATTAATTGATAACATTATTAAAGTTAATCATAGATAAATTGATTAGTAATATATTGTTTAAAAAGGATTATTTAAATTAATGTTCATGTTGCTTCGTTATTATATAGAATGTTACCTTCCATTGCATTGTATTTTTTTTTGTTAATTGAAATAGCTTCTAAGTTAAATTTTATTATTAGTATAATTATTATTAGAAATAAGATAAATAAAATAAATGAAAAATATATATAACAACTTGGATTAAAATGAATAATAAATAAATAAAACGTTTTATAGGATTTGTAACGGAGTAGTGGGAAATGATCGTAGTCTGGGGAAATTATTCTTGGAAGAAAAAGAGGCATGGGTAATAGAAGTTCTTGACGGAGGAAAAAATTTGGCTGGGTGTGATAAAATTTTGGTTTTTTTTGTTGTTGTTCTGTTGATAATTGGGGAAGGAATTTGGAAAAAGGCTGTAGGGATTTCTCTTGGAATTTAATTGGGGTTGGAGAAGAAATTTTCTGGAGGAGCTTTACGGCTGGAGGTTTCTGTGGCAAAGTTTGGTAACCCTTTATCACAAATTTCACAGAAATAGGTTCTTTCTTTGTTCTTATTTTGCTTAAATTCTTTCCTGCTTTGAAAGATCAGTTCATTTTGCAAGAGGATCACTGTAGATTGTGAGAAATTAGAATTTTCTTTTTGTAGAGTGGGGCTATTTGTTCCCGGGTCAGAGGAAAATCGCTAATAAAGACATTGTTTTTCAGAGACTATTTGAGGAAAAATAATACACAACAAATTTGAGAAACCCGTGCTAAATAAAATTTTGTAAGAAGCTCGAGGAAATAGTAGAAACATAGAACTTTTTGTAGATTTTAAATTGAAACCTCAAGATTGAACAAAGGAATTTATAAAATATTTGTGCAAGGAAAAATTAGGAAAAAAATTAGAAGAGCTTCTGTGTGTATTGTTTTATTATCTGTGAATGAATATAATGTTTTAATTTCTCCTTTATCTTGTCTCTCTGAAAGTAAAATTAAAACTATTATTTGAATTCTTGGTATTGAAATTCTACATGCCTGCAAAATTGTTTTGTATTCCGTCCGTACAAAATTAGTGAATTAAATTAAAAAATTCAATAAATAAAAATATTAAATATATATATATATATATATATATATATATGACTGGCGAAATTTTGTACCTCAGAATTCATCAAAAAATATATATATATATATATATATAAACAGTATTTTTAATTAAAATAAAATCAAAATCAAAATAAAATATATTTTTTTTTAAATAAATATAAATTTAAATGTTGGGAGGTGGAGGGGACGGTACTACCGTACCCACCCACCACTACGCAGTCCTCAAAGGATTGCGCACAACAGTTAAGGACTGTTGCATCAGCAGTCCCTTGGGGAACTGCATCATCCCTATGGGAGGTACGCAGCCGAGGTGGGACTTTGTCTTTTTTGTTTGAAAATTAAACAAAATAAATTTTTATTATATACTTACTTTGGTATTTATTTTAAAATTCAAAAATTTAAAGTTTTTTAAAAATTAATTAATTTATATATATATATATATTTACATATAGTTTATATATATATATATAGAATGGTATATATACAAATATATATGATTTAATTGAGGAGAATTATAGTTTTGATGGTTATTTGAAACGTATTTATATTTTATTATTAGTTAAAAATTAGAAGAGAATGATTTATTAAATTTATTCATATGTCTTTTATTAGTGAAATTAATTGAGAAAATTAATGATTTGATCTTGTAAAATAAATTCTTGTGTGCGATGATGATTGTTTGACTTATGAATATATGTTATTAATCAATTCATTGATTTTAAGTAAATAGTTGGTTTATTTTATGGATTTCGTTATCAAGATTTTTGAGTTGAGTTAACCACATGAGCGTTCATTTATTTGGTTAAATTTATTACAGGAGATAGGGTTGTCATTGAACTTCCAGAGGTTAGAGAATTTGGTATATTTATTTTGGGTATTTTATTCCACTTTCGTTGTGGGTGTAATTGTATGTTTACATTGATTTGTGTCAATTTGTTGAATAATTGAGTCATTAGATTATAGCAAGATGGTTTTGCCTCGTGAATTTTTATCCTGTGTTTTGTGAACTTGAGAGTTCAATCCCTTATGTTTGTTGTGTGTTAGGGAATTATAGGGAGAGTGGCTCTATGTGGGCGTCAGTGCACAAAGGGGATATCAGGATAACCCATAGTAGAGTTAGTGTAAAAAGTGAAAACCTAACTAATTAATTAGGGGATGGGTAGTTAAACACTAAAAGATAATGATAGATTCCTCACTCACCTGTTAGGGCTTCCAAATACTAAAGGTGGATGAGAAGGCCACAGTTGGCATAATCATGATCTCATTTCCATGAGTACCACACGACTTCGCATGAGTCACCCTATGGGGTGGCGCCTTGAAATAGGCAGTCAGGATAACCATAGATGGAGGCAGCACCTTGTGATAGGATGTCAAGATAATCCATGAAGGCCATGCGATGACACTCTCCTCTAGCCTTTCCCTTAGTCATTTTAATCTGGAATCCTCTAGAAGTAATTTATTGTTTTGTATTGGAGTCATTTGTTGTCATGTTATGTTAGTAGACCTTTGTTTTCCTTTGTGTATGAATTTATTTTCCATGTTTGGTGTTGATTCATATGTGTTACTTTTTACATCTTGGTCAGGAATCTTTTCTTAACTACTCCTAGCATGGGGGTGGTCAGGTGGAACGTGCTTCGCACCCCATTGGGTTTCCCATTCTATAGTTATACCTTTAGTGCAGAGATTGTGGTGACAATTTGTACCAGATTTATATCTTCAGATGTGTACATTTATTCTTTATTAATATCTTGTAAATTGTATTGTAACTCGCCCATGTGTTGGGATGATGAATCTTGTAATTTGGATATATGGTTATTGGAATTTAGTTTGTAACATGATGTATTGAATATCACACTTTGTAATTCAAACATTATTCTCAGATGTAATTATATATTTGATGTTGATATGTTGAGTAAATTAGTTCTCATCATTCCCAAATTTTATTGGTTATGTAATCTTGTTTAGCATCTATGTGAATCATTCTTATTTTAATGCTTAGCGTTTATCACTTTTATATGAGAACTCATCTCAGTGGAAATGAATGTTGGATTAGTTAAGTTTGTTAATGGGTAGTTAACGTAATGTCTCTTCGTGTACCCCAAGGGACTTAGGAGTTTAGTATGTATTTGTAATTATGTTAGTTGCAATTGATAACATAGTACTTTTACTTTATGTTTAAAAAAAAAAATTGTTAAATATTTGTCCTTTAGTTTTATGGATTGGGGTGTTACAAAAGGTACCAGATCCCAAGTATTATTTTTCTTTAATGCAACCATTTCTTCATCCATGGATTTTAACTAGGAAACTGCATCATCCATACCCATAGCCTCTCTAACTGTCCTAGGCTCATTAATGTTAGCAATCAAAGCAAAAACACAATTTGAATCCAATAATGAATATCCATATCTATCCTAATCATCACTTCTCACATGTAGACCTCCTCGCTGGCTGAGGTTGAGGTTCTTCATCTTCTTCAAAACTTTCAGAGCTTCTCAAGTTCTCCTCATCATTAGTTCCATTATGGGCTTCAGGTTCAACTTTCTTCAAGTCAAGAGGAAGTTGAACCACATCTTTCTTTTGTTCTTCTGTAGGCTGCAAAATAGAGAAAGAAGGTTTCATCTCTCAGAAGATAACACTTCAACTATAGAGAATATTTTTGGCCACTAGATCCCAAATCTTGTACCCTTTCACACCAATACCATATCCAATGAAGATACACTTGACAGCCTTTTTTTCCAACTTTGACCTTTTCTCCCTCGGCACATGAGCATATGCCTCGCAACCAAACACATGAAGATGTATCAATGAAGTCTTCTTTCCCGATCATGCCTCCATAGGTGTCTTATCAACAAGAGCTAATGTAGGAGATCTGTTTACCAGATAACATGCAGTGGAAACAACTTCAGCCCAAAAATTCTACTCAAGGCCAACACCACTCAACATACTCCTAGCCCTCTCCATCAATGTCTTGTTCATTCTCTCTACAACTCCATTATGCTGAGGGATATATGGAGTTGTGTTATGCCTTTCAATCCCATGTTCTTTATAGAACTTATAAAATTTTGTGGAACAAAACTCACCACCATTGTCAGTCCTCAAACACTTTATCTTTCTACCAGTCTGATTTTCTACCAAGGATTTAAACTCCTTAAACTGAATGAAGACTTAAATTTTACTTTTGAGAAAATAAATAAATGTCCTACTATAATCATCTATGAAAAAAAATATATATACAGATTTTCCTAACCAAGGAACATTCACAGAACCAAAAACATCAGAATGCACATAGTCCAAAACCCCATAAGGCTTATGAGAAATTTTATAAAATTGCACATGGTTTTGTTTACCAAAGATACAATGTTCACAGAAATCGAACTCGAGATTGCAATCTTCAAGGCCTTCTACAAGGCTCTTATATTTCAAGGTTCTGAGACTCTTCTCACCAATATGGCCAAGTCTCTAGTGCCATAACATCATCTTCTCCATAGGAAGCTTCATTTCCAAGGAATGAGCACCCTTAGGTACCCAAAATGCATGACCATCAAATGTAGTTGCTATAGATTTTTCTACTCGATCTGACAGCGAGGATGAAGAATCCAACTTAATTTCTTCTTTGGTTTGTCAGAAGAAGTATTGCATTGTACTGTGCATGCATCTAGCTTGAACAAGGTTCCTATCCAAACTCCTCTAGCCAAAACCATAGCTCCTCTAGTCATCTTGCATCCTCCACTTGAGAAGACAACTTGCGCACCCTCATCATTCAATTTACTCACTGAAAGTAGGTTTCATACCAAACTCGAGATATGCAACACATCATCAATTCCCTTCACTCTACCATCCGGGAATTGTAGATTAACTCTTCCACGACCAACTATATTCAAATGAGAATCATCGCCGAGATACACCTTTCCACCATCATATTCTTTATTTTTCAAGAATCAATCTCTATGTGATGCCATGTGAAAAGATGCTCCCAAATTAATTAACCACACATCTTCCGATGTCTACATTGCCAAAGCTACAATCAATGCTTCACTGAAATAATCATTCTCCTTCTCAATCCTTCTAGATGTGCTTTCCATCTTTTTCTGCAACAGGATATCAAGAAAATCACTTCTACAAAACTCCCATTGAAACTTAGATTAGCTCAAAAAAACCTTCAAACCCAACAATAGAATCAAAGCTAGCTAGGCTCTGATACCAACTAAAAGGAAACACGGGTGGCAGAAACAGTTTCCTACACTGAATCTATTAGGAGAGAGTTGCAAAAAATTCCAAACCAATTAGCATTTATAGATTCAAATGCACTCTAAAAAACACATAAATAGGTATTCAAATAGAATAAACTCATAACACATCATATATGTGGGGAAACCCTTTCAGGAAAAAACCCACACTCCAAACACTTAGCTTAATTGTATTAATCAACAACAATAACAGTTACAATACAATCTCAGAGCTATGCTCTTCAAGAGTTTTCACACTATTATAGCATTTTGGAATAATTCTGGCAACATAATAACATCTCTGAAAATCTTCAACCTGTCTCATAAAATGTGTTAAGGAACCAACATATAAATAGAGCTCAACATGATAATGTAGGCTCCCATGGTTTCCAAAACCAACTTCAAAGCCCAAGAGGTAAGTTGTGTCAAAAACAATAACTTGCTAATCCATGAAACATTGCACATAGCAACTTCCAAAAGCAACAACACCTATCTCATCTATAACGGTCATCTTGCCAAATACAATGTAAGTTCAACATAGAAACTACAATAACCAAGAA
>VDFB02185005.1:0-10000 GCA_007258455.2 Sequoia sempervirens | reverse complement strand
CCACTCTTCGCACAGAGAACATCGCGCCGCTTTCAAACTTTTCAAACCGTTCAAAGACTGCAAGAGAGCCACCAAGCATTGCAATCGGCTGTCGTAGGCAGAGTGCGCGATTCGGAGACACCCCAAGAGCTAAAAGAGGGCTCCCAACAATCCAATTGGAGTCCCGGCATGGACAAGTTTGGAGCCGACTACCAGTGCCGACCCCTTTCCGCCGATGCGTCCAATGTCGAGACCCCCTCGAAAATGTAGAAGAGCACCCTACCGTATAGCAATCAGGTGTCCTTGTGACAGTGAGGATGGGATTTCAAGTGGGACGGCAGGGATGTTATGGTTTTTCGAGCGAGAGCAAATCGAAATGGGGTAGCTCTTTGAAATGATTGGGGCGAAGGGGCGGTGGAACCGGTCATTTTAGTAGAGCGTTGTGCAGTTGGTATGAGCGGGAGCAGAATTTATGGGAGAAAGATGGAGCGTACAATCTTTAAGCAAACTAGACAAACAGAGGCTTCCACGGAATCTCTTTCCTGACGCTGATTTGGCTGAGTCCGGATGGGCTACTAGTGCCTCTATCACTTCCCGAGATGCGTCCAAACCGTACCACCATTCCGAGACGCCAAGAGAGCCCACACATTTAACAGTCGGGTGCATGTAAAACAATCCTAAAGGCTAAACAGGGCTCTTCTACTACAGAACACGACATATGTACGAATAAAAAAGGCTACCAGTGCCAATCCGTTTCCCGCAAATGCGTCCAATGTCGAGACCCATACGAGAGCCCACTGCATAGCAATCGGGTGTCCTTGGTGGGAAGGAGAGTGGTATTGAATTTGGTGATTTGAAACGATTTTGGGGATGCAGCCGATTGTCTTAATAGAGGGTTGTGCCATTGGTAGGGCGCAAAAAGGACCAGGAAAAGTTGTGAAGGCGAGAGAATGGAGCAAAACCATCATGTTAATCTAAGAGTTGGGGGCAGAGGGCACCTACGAAATCTCATTCCTAGTTTAATTGACGAGTCTGGATCGACTACTGTGTTGATCACTTCTCATGATGCGTCCAAACCATACCCCCGTTGCGAGACGCCAAGAGAGCCAATACTTAACAGTCGGGTATATAAACAATCCCAAAGGCTACAAAGCCTAGAACCCGACATATATGATGAATTGAAAGGCTACCAAAAAGGATCCGTCCACGCAAATGCGCCCAATGTCGAGACCCTTACGAGAGCCCACTGCATAGCAATCGGGGTGTCCTAGGGAAGAGAGAGGGATCTGAATTTGGTGATGAGTAACAATTAAATGGATTGGGAGATTACGGTTTTGTAATACAGTTGTAATAGAAGGCAAGGAGGAGGGAATTTGCGATGTGGGAGAAAAGGATTCACCTCCTAACGACCCAAGAGTTAAACATGGGGCCCCAAGGAATCTCTTCGTTAGAAGCTAATTTGATATTTGAGTTCTGACTGACTACCAGTGCTGATCATTTCCCGAGACGCGTCCAAACCATACATCCGTTCCGAGACGCCAAGAGAGCCCACATAACATTTAACATCAGCAAAAAGAACCCAATGGCTAAACAGGGCTCGCCCACTATGGAACATATATGGAGGAACTGAAAAGGGCTACCAGTGCCAATCTGTTTCAAATGCGTCCAATGTCGAGACCCATACGAGAGCCCACTGCATAGCAATCGGGTGTCCTTGGTGGGAAGGAGAGTGACATCTTGAATTTGGTGAATAGTAACAATTTGAAACCACCATTTTGGGGTTGGAACCGATTGTCTTAATAGAGGGTTGTGTAGTTAGTTGGTAGGGCGCAAAAAGGACCAGGAAAATTTGCGAAGGCGAGAGAATGGAGCAAAACCATCATAAGGGACCCGAGAGTCAAACACAGGGCACCCACGGAATCTCGTTCCTGAAGACGATTTGGACGAGTCTGGATCGACTACCAGTGCCGATCACTTACCGAGATGCGTCCAAACCATACCCCCATTGCGAGAAGCCAAGAGAGCCCAACATTTAACAGTCGGGCGCATATAAAACAATCCCAAAGGCTAAACAGGGGCTCGCCTACTATAGAACCCGACATATGGACGATTTGAAAAGGCTACCAGTGCCGATCCGTCACACGCAAATGCGCCCAATGTCGAGACCCTTACGAGAGCCCACTGCATAGCAATCGGGTGTCCTTGGTGGGAAGGAGAGTAGGATCTTGAATTTGGTGATGAGTAACAATTTAAAATGGATTTTCGGGGAGTGATTGAGGTTTTAGTAGAAAGTTGTATGGTAGGAAAAGAAGGAGGGAAAATTCGTGATGTGGAGAAAAGGATCGCACCCTCCTAAACGACCCAAGAGTTAAAACATGGGGCCCCAAAGAATCTCTTTGTTGAAGCCGATTTGGACGAGTCTGACCGACTACCAGTGCCGATCACTCTGAGACGCGTCCAGCAAACCATACATCCGTTCCGAGACGCCAAGAGAGCCCACATTTAACAGTCGGTATATAAAATATCCTAAAGGCTAAACAGCTCGCCTATTATAGAACACGACATATGGACGAATAGAATATACTGTGCCAATCCGTTCCTCCCTGCAAATGCGTCCACCGAGACCTCCATACGAGAGCCCACTGCATAGCAATCGCGTCCTTGTGGAAGGAGGTTATTGAATCGTGATGAGTAACACCCTAAATGGATTTCAGGAGGAGCCGAGGGTTTTAGTAGAAAGTTGTGGGGTTGGTAGGGTGCAAGAAGGAGCGGGAAAATTTGTGATGTGGGGAAAAAGGATCGCACCCTCCTGAACGACCCAAGAGTTAAACATGGGGGCCCCAAAGAATCTCTTTGTTGAAGCCGATTTGGACGAGTCTGCATCGACTACCAGTGCCGATCACTTCCCGAGACGCGTCCAAACCATACATCCGTTCCGAGACGCCAAGAGAGCCTACACATTTAACAGTGGGGTGCAAACAAAACAATCCCAAAGGCTAAACAGGGGCTCGCCTACTATAGAACACGAAATATGGACGAATAGAATAGGCTACCAGTGCCAATCCGTTCCTCCCTGCAAATGCGTCCAATGTCGAGACCCATACGAGAGCCCACTGCATAGCAATCGGGTGTCCTGGGTGGGAAGGAGAGGGGGTTCTTGAAATGAATTTGTGATGAGGCAATTTTAAATGATTTTCGGAGGAGCTGAGGGTTTCAGGTAGAAAGTTGTGGGGTTGGTAGGTGCAAGAAGGAGAGGGAAATTTGATGTGAGAAAAGGATCGCACCTCCTAAACGACCCAAGAGTTAAACATGGGGCCCCAAAGAATCTCTTTGTTGAAGCTGATTTGACGAGTCTGATCGACTACCAGTGCCGATCACTCCTTAGACAGGCGTCCAAACCATACATCCGTTCCGAGACGCCAAGAGATTTCACATTTAACAACAGTCGCGCATACAAACAACCTAAAGGCTAAACAGGGCTCTTCTACTACAGAACACGACATATGGACGAATAGAAAAGGCTACCAGTGCCAATCCGTTTCCCGCAAATGCGTCCAATGTCGAGACCCATACGAGAGCCCACTGCATAGAAATCGGGTGTCCTTGGTGGGAAGGAGAGTGAAATCTTGAATTTGGTGAATAGTAACAATTTGAAACCATTTAGGATGGCTGATTGTCTGAACAGAGGGCTGTAGTTAGCTAGAAGCGCAAAAAGACCAGGAAACTAGGAAGGGGAGTGAATGGAGCAAACTATCTTATGACCTGAGCAACAGGGAGGGCACCCACGGAATCTGTTCCTGAAGACGACGGACGAGTCTACCGACTACTGTGCCGATCACTTCCCGAGATGCGTCCAACCATACCCCCGTTGCGAGACGCCAAGAGAGCCCAAATATCTTTAAACAGTCGGGTGCATATAAAATAATCCCAAAAGTAAACAGGGCTCGTCATTATACAACCCGACAGGCGATGAATTGAAAGGCTACCAGCCGATCCGTCACACGCAATGCGCCCACGCCGAGACCCTTACGAGAGCCCACTGTATAGCAAATTGGGTGTCCTTGGTGGGAAGGAGAGTGGGATCTTTAAATGGGTGGATGAGTAAATAATTAAATACTGGGGAGGATGAGGGTTTTAGTAGAAAGTTGTGGGGTTGGTAGGAGCAAGCAAGAGGATGGGAAATTCGTGATGTGGAGAAAAGGGATCGCACCCTCCTAAACGACCCAAGAGTTAAACAAGGGGGTCCCGAAGAATCTCTTTGTTGAAGCCAGTTTGGACGAGTCTGGATCGACTACCAGTGCCGATCACTTCCCGAGACGCGTCCAAACCATACATCCGTTCCGAGACGCCAAGAGAGCCTACACATTTAACAGTCGGGTGCATACAAAACAATCCCAAAGGCTAAACAGGGGCTCGCCTACTATAGAACACGACATATGGATGAATAGAATAGGCTACCAGTGCCAATCCGTTCCTCCCTACAAATGCGTCCAATGTCGAGACCCATACGAGAGCCCACTGCATAGCAATCGGGTGTCCTTGGTGGGAAGGAGTGGGATCTTGAATTTGGTGAATAGTAACAATTTGAAAACATTTTAGGGATGGAGCCGATTGTCTGAATAGAGGGTTGTGTAGTTATTTGGTAGGGCGCAAAAAGAACAGAAAACTTTGTGAAGGCGAGTGAATGGAGCAAACCATCATAAGGGACCCGAGAGTTAAACAGAGGGCACCCACGGAATCTCGTTCCTGAAGACGATTTGGACGAGTCTGGATCGACTACCAGTGCCGATCACTTCCTGAGATGCGTCCAAACCATACCCCCGTTGCGAGACGCCGAGAGAGCCTACCATTTAACAGTCGGGTGCATATAAAACAATCCCAAAGGCTAAACAGGGGCTCGCCTACTATAGAAACCCGACATATGGACGAATTGAATAGGCTACCAGTGCCAATCCGTTTACCGCAAATGTGTCCAGTGTCGAGACCCATACGAGAGCCCACTGCATAGCAATCGGGTGTCCTTGGTGGGAAAGCAAGCGGGAGATTGAATTTGCAGAAGATTAACAATTTAAAACCATTTTGGGGGATCGAGTCGATTGTCTTAATAGAGCGTTGTGAAGCTGGTAGGGTACAAGAACGGCCAGGAAAATTTGTGATGGGGACAGAATGGGGCGAACAATCATAAGAGACCTGAGAGTTAAACAGAGGGCACCCAGGGAATCTCTTTCCTGAAGACGATTTGGACGAGTCTGGATCGACTACTAGTGCCGATGACTTCGCGAGATGCGTCCAAACCATACACAGTTCCGAGAGACCCCAAGAGAGCCCACACATTTAACAGTCGGGTGCATATAAAACAACAATCCCAAAAGCTAAACAGGGGCTCGCCTACTATAGAACCCGACATACGGACGAATTCAGGCCAACAGTGCCAACCGTTTCCGCAAATGCGTCCAATGTCGAGACCCATACGAGAGCCCACTGCATAGCAATCGGGTGTCCTTGGTGGGAAGGCAAGTGGGAGATTGAATTTGGTGATTTGAAACGATTTTTGGGATGGAGACGATTGTCTTATAGGGGACCGTTAAAAGTATATGCAAGGGTGCCGCAGCATAGCAATAGAGAGTCCGCAACTCATGCAGTACAAAAGATTCCTGTGCAGTGTCTCCGTCGAAGTCCCCTACTTAGACACGACATGGACGATTTCCGAACGGCTACCAGTGCCGCCCGTGTTCGCGAGTTTCGTCCGAAGCCGAGGCCGTTCTAGGACGTCGAGGGAGAAACTGCACAGCAATCCGGTGTACTGCATGCATTCGTCAAGGAAACCTGCGCGCCCCTCAAGCGTGACCGCGATGCTGCTCGATTAAAACCGACCGCGCAATCCTTCATCCGTTCGAGCAGCATCGCGGTCACGCTTGAGGGGCGCGCAGGGGGGGGCACGCCGAATGACACATGTCCCCCATATAAGCTATTTGTACGAATCCCAGGCATCGGTAGGATGACAAAGAGAATCGTCCAAGGCCCCCGATTTCCGACTTTTTTCCACAAGCAGTCGGCGCTCGAAAATTCGCCCAGACCACGGCCACCCGACCGCTAAACGGCGGCTCCCGAGTCATCCCCTACTTGGTCCCGGCAAACCTAGGGAAAGGCCACCAGTGCCCCACCCCTCTTCCGAGCCGCATCCGCTACCGGGACCGTTGGGAGTATGCAAGGGAGCCGCCGCATAGCAATAGAGAGTCCGCGCCTCATGCAGTACAAGGGATTCCTGTGCAGTGTCTCCGTCGAAGTCCCCTACTTAGACACGACATGGACGATTTCCGAACGGCTACCAGTGCCGCCCGTGTTCGCGAGTTTCGTCCGAAGCCGAGACCGTTCCAGGACGTCGAGGGCGACACTGCACAGCAATCCGGTGTACTGCATGCATTCGTCTGGCGAGGTTCGGTGGATATGATGCTGTTTTGTGTGCGGATGAGCGACGCGGCCGGCTTTAACCGAGCAGCATCATACCAGCGCTTTGAGGGCGCGGGTAGCGCTGAATGACACATGTCCCCCATATAAGCTATTTGTACGAATCCCAGGCATCGGTAGGATGACACCGAGAATCGTCCAAGGCCCCTGATTTCCGACTTTTTTCCACAAGCAGTCGGCGCTCGAAAATTCGCCCAGACCACGGCCACCCGACCGCTAAACGGCGGCTCCGGAGTCATCCCCTACTTGGTCCCGGCAAACTTAGGGAAAGGCTACCAGTGCCCCACCCCTCTTCCGAGCCGCATCCGCTACCGGGACCGTTGGGAGTATGCAAGGGAGCCGCCGCATAGCAATAGAGAGTCCGCGCCTCATGTAGTACAAGGGATTCCTGTGCAGTGTCTCCGTCGAAGTCCCCTACTTAGACTCGACATGGATAATTTCCGAACGGCTACCAGTGCCGCCCGTGTTCGCGAGTTTCGTCCGAAGCCGAGACCGTTCTAGGACGTCGAGGGAGACACTGCACAGCAATCCGGTGTACTGCATGCATTCGTCTAGGGCGACCTGCGCGCCCCTCAAGCGTGACCGCGATGCTGCTCGATTAAAACCGACCGCGCAATCCTTCATCCGTTCGAGCAAAATCGCGGTCACGCTTGAGGGCGCGCAGGGGGGGGCATGCCTGAGTCGATTACAACCCCCATAAATGATATTTGTACGAACTTGTGCATCAGGTAGGATGACACCGAGAATCGTCCAAGGCCCCTGATTTCCGACTTTTTTCCACAAGCAGTCGGCGCTCGAAAATTCGCCCAGACCACGGCCACCCGACCGCTAAACGGCGGCTCCTGAGTCATCCCCTACTTGGTCCCGGCAAACTTAGGGAAAGGCTACCAGTGCCCCACCCCTCTTCCGAGCCGCATCCGCTACCGGGACCGCTGGGAGTATGCAAGGGAGCCGCCACATAGCAATAGAGAGTCCGCGCCTCATGCAGTACAAGGGATTCCTGTGCAGTGTCTCCGTCGAAGTCCCCTACTTAGACACGACATGGACGATTTCCGAACGGCTACCAGTGCCGCCCGTGTTCGCGAGTGTCGTCCGAAGCCGAGTCCGTTCTAGGACGTCGAGGGAGACACTGCACAGCAATCCGGTGTACTGCATGCATTCGTCTCGGGCGACCTGCGCGCCCCTCAAGCGTGACCGCGACGCTGCTCGATTAAAACCGACCGGGCAATCCTTCACCCATTCGAGCAGCATCGCGGTCACGCTTGAGGGGCGCGCAGGGGGGGCCATGCCGAATGACACATGTCCCCCATATAAGCTATTTGTACGAATCCCAGGCATCGGTAGGATGACACCGAGAATCGTCCAAGGCCCCCGACTTCCGACTTTTTTCCACAAGCAGTCGGCGCTCGAAAATTTGCCCAGACCACGGCCACCCGACCGCTAAACGGCGGCTCCCGAGTCATCCCCTACTTGGTCCCGGCAAACTTAGGGAAAGGCTACCAGTGCCCCACCCCTCTTCCGAGGCGCATCCGCTACCGGGACCGTTGGGAGTATGCAAGGGAGCCGCCGCATAGCAATAGAGAGTCCGCGCCTCATGCAGTACAAGGGATTCCTGTGCAGTGTCTCCGTCGAAGTCCTCTACTTAGACACGACATGGACGATTTCCGAACGGCTACCAGTGCCGCCCGTGTTCGCGAGTTTCGTCCGAAGCCGAGTCAGTTCTCGGACGTCGAGGGAGACACTGCACAGCAATCCGGTGTAATGCATGCATTCGTCTCGGGCGACCTGCACGCCCCTCAAGCGTGACCGCGATGCTGCTCGATTAAAACCGACCGCGCAATCCTTCATCCGTTCGAGCAGCATCGCGGTCACGCTTGAGGGCGCGGCAGGGGGTACATGCTGAATGATGCTACGTCCCCTGGTAAGCCATTTGTACGAATCCCAGGCATCGGTAGGATGACAATCGAGAATCGTCCAGCGCCCTGATTTCCGGGACTTTTTCCACAAGCAGTCGGCGCTCGAAAATTTGCCCAGACCACGGCCACCCGACCGCTAAACGGCGGCTCCCGAGTCATCCCCTACTTGGTCCCGGCAAACTTAGGGAAAGGCTACCAGTGCCCCACCCCTCTTCCGAGCCGCATCCGCTACGGGGACCGTTGGGAGTATGCAAGGGAGCCGCCGCATAGCAATAGAGAGTCCGCGCCTCATGCAGTACAAGGGATTCCTGTGCAGTGTCTCCGCCGAAGTCCCCTACTTAGACACGACATGGACGATTTCCGAACGGCCACCAGTGCCGCCCGTGTTCGCGAGTTTCGTCCGAAGCCGAGACCGTTCTAGGACGTCGAGGGAGACACTGCACAGCAATCCGGTGTACTGCATGCATTCGTCTAGGGCGACCTGCGCGCCCCTCAAGCGTGACCGCGATGTTGCTCGATTAAACCCGCCCGGGCAATCCTCCATCCATTCGAGCAGCATCGCGGTCACGCTTGAGGGGCGCGCAGGGGGGGCCATGCCGAATGACACATGTCCCCCATATGGTTATTTGCACCAGCACGGTAGGATGACACCGAGAATCGTCCGCGCCTCGATTTCCGACTTTTTTCCACAAGCAGTCGGCGCTCGAAAATTCGCCCAGACCACGGCCACCCGACCGCTAAACGGCGGCTCCTGAGTCATCCCCTACTTGGTCCCGGCAAACTTAGGGAAAGGCTACCAGTGCCCCACCCCTCTTCCGAGCCGCATCTGCTACCGGGACCGTTGGGAGTATGCAAGGGAGCCGCCGCATAGCAATAGAGAGTCCGCGCCTCATGCAGTACAAGGGATTCCTGTGCAGTGTCTCCGTCGAAGTCCTCTACTTAGACACGACATGGACGATTTCCGAACGGCTACCAGTGCCGCCTGTGTTCGCGAGTTTCGTCCGAAGCCGAGTCCGTTCTCGGACGTCGAGGGAGACACTGCACAGCAATCCGGTGTAATGCATGCATTCGTCTCGGGCGACCTGCTCGGCCCTCAAGCGTGACCGCGATGCTGCCTGACAAACTGACTCGCGCAACTTCATCGTTCGAGCAGCATCGCGGGCACGCTTGAGGGGCGCGCAGGGGGCATGCCGAACATTACATGTCCCCCTTATGCCTCCATTTGCCTAGAATCCCAGGCACGGGTAGGATGACACCGAGAATCGTCCAAGGCCCCTGATTTCGACTCCTTTTTCCACAAGCAGTCGATACCGAAAACCCGCCTGCACCACGGCCACCTGACTGCCAAACGGCGGCTCCCGAGTCATCCCCTACTTGGTCCCGGCAAACTCAGGGAAAGGCTACCAGTGCCCCACCCCTCTTCCGAGCCGCATCCGCTACCGGGACCGTTGGGAGTATGCAAGGGAGCCTCCGCATAGCAATAGAGAGTCCGCGCCTCATGCAGTACAAGGGATTCCTGTGCAGTGTCTCCGTCGAAGTCCCCTACTTAGACACGATATGGACGATTTCCGAACGGCTACGAGTGCCGCCCGTGTTCGCGAGTTTCGTCCGAAGCCGAGTCCGTCGAATGTCGAGGG
>VDFB02185003.1:0-13040 GCA_007258455.2 Sequoia sempervirens | reverse complement strand
TTTTACATGGAAACCCTAAATTTTTCAAAGGATATTTTTCGCTCAATAAGTTTGATGCAAAGGGGTTATACCAGTCAGTTTCGGTTTGGACCCATGTGCTTTCCAAAACATGGTATTATTATTCATTTATTGATTACTTCCTAGAACCAACACTCTTAGATTTGTCTCCACACCCCCAGGATGGTTTCCTCCTAAAGCCTTAGAATGGAAGAAAAGCCACCAGCCCCCGATGGATTATTTTCTAGGAACCAACTTTTCCTTCATCAAATTTCATGGTTTTATTAAGGAACCTTTTAGGCTCCCTAAATTTGTAACAGATAGGACCTTCACCTTAGAGGAATCTCATCAAGCAACTATTTCCGACAAGGCCTATGGCAACGAGAGGCATAAAAAGAAACTTTACCCATTTCTAGTTACCTTTGCTAAAAGTTAGGTAACACTTGCAAAAAGGGAAGAGTGGGAAGTGTTGACTAACAAATTGGCTCGCCTAGGCCTGGTTCTCATTTGTGATGCATGGAGATACAATCCAGTGGGACATCTTTTGATTGTAAAACATGAAGAGTGGGAATACTTTGAGTCAAGGAAGAACCCAATAGAAGAAAGGGAAAATGTCTACATTGACCTAGCCTTTATAATACTATATGCGTCTAACCTCACGACTCAATTTCTATGTTCGGGTGGAAAAGTTCTGACAAAGCACCCAGATGGGTCTGTCCCTCAAAACACAACTAAAGCATTTGAGATGGTTAGAAAGGAAGATGAATGAATTTTAGAAGTACAAAAAGGAAATGGGTATGTGCAAGATCATGATGGGCCAAAAAGTGGTGATATGATGGGTATGTGTAGGGTATGTGACTAACGACTGTTTATTTACCTAAAATTGTTGAAACGAAAAGGGTTTTTAAAGGAGATTCTCAGGTTTCCACCAATATAAATTATGTTTTACTTTGAATTTAATAAGTAATTATTATTCATTTTCTATTCAAATTACGACTAAAGTCCTAATTGATAGGTCGATTGAAAAACATCTATAGCTTTCAAATAGTATCATATCTTTTGAATCTGAAACATGTGTCACATTCTATGCTTTGCATACTATAAGATTAAAAAAAAAATTGAATTTCATAAAGATTTGACCAAGTTAAGGTGGTCAGGCATACAAGTTTTTTATATATATTTTTAAGTTGTAATAAAAAAATCATAATTAATTATTTACTTGGAAAAGAATTACAAAATATGCATCACATTGGGACATACAGAGTCCTCTCATTTATATCTAAAATATTTTATTGTGGTTAGGGTGGTCAAACATATACCTACTTCTTATTTTTTCCCAAATTAAAGCACTACTACATTGAAATTTCAAATTTTCACCAAATAGATTTAAAAAACCTAGTAGTTTAGAAAAACCATATCTAACTTCCATAAAGATTCTATTCTTACATATTTTTGAAATAATATACAACGATTCAATTGTAACAAGTTGCCTAACTCTGATTTTTCTGAAATTTTCACCACTTAAGGGCCTATTTTTTCCATGTTGATCCTGCACATACCCAAATAAAGAACCTCAACACCTTATATGGAGATGTTAAGCCATATGATGAGAAGTTCGACAAAATCCATGACACTGAGGCCAGAACCAATGATAGTAATCTTGAATCTGATTGGGAGATTGAACTAGAGCAAGTGCCACTCTACACCCAGCCTTAGGAGCCCGACACAAGAAAAGGAAAAGGGTCAAAACACAAAGGTTCATAGATTACATCTTCCACTAGCACCTCACCAAAGGGTAAAAGGACCCAACGGTCCCAAAAGAGATCTACTATAGCTACAAAGGCCCAAGTTTCAGTGGTATCAGTCCTCAGGGAATCTAAATCCATTAGTTTGACCCCTATGAAGAAAAGATGAGTCCAAGGCTTAGGCAGACCAAGAATATCAAGTAGGGGAGAAGAAGAGGTGGAATCCACTCCGCTAGGATTTTCGGCTTCGATAACCCAGGTAAGTCTTATGCTTGCCCTTCTTTCTTCTACTATATCTTTAGTTGTTCTAGCTCCCTCATCAGTTGAAAAGAATCCTCCATCCACGGGTTCCAATGTCCTCATTTTGAACACACCCCCAACCATAGTTGACATTGAACCCCATGAAGAAACCCTGCATGTCGAATGTGCTTCTTTCGTGTTAACTGCAATTGATTCTTCAATCTCCCTATCAAGGGAACCCATTGAAAACACTGATATAAATAATATATTAAATTATTTTAATATATTATTTTTTTTATGCATATCTACATTACTTTGTAATCTTTCTATTATGTTTTTAATAAAGTGTTTTTTAGTGGCCTTTCCACCTTTATCTCCAAAAAAAACTCACAATAGAGTTTCCTTAAGACACATTGTATGACCTCATTCTTGTTGCATGAGGAATGGTCAAAAACCATCCACCATCTATTCCAATTTTTTCCCCTTATTCCTTGGTGTTGATACCAATGAATAGGATGTCTCTTGTGACTTCCATGCAAGGGTGCATTGGTTCTCGAATCAATAAACAATGCACAAAAAATGGATTTAAATTTTTCTCTCTTTTACTAATTTATATGACAATTTTGTATTGTAAATTTTTTGTGTATACTCTATGATTGGAACATATGTTTATTTGGTCATGAATAGAATCTATATGAGAACTAAGAGATTCCAACAATGACATAGGGCTCTATCTCATGTGAAGTAGTTGCATTAATATTTTTTACTATTTCAATCAATTTTTGAATTTCATAATTTTTATTTCAATTTGATGTAATAAATTTACTTGTGTGCACCACAAGGAGGTCTACAAATAGGTTTTTCTTGCTTTTCAGCAAGAATTCTCTCCACATGGTTTGGTGAATTAGTGTTTGGGAGTGTTGAATTTTCAATTCCATAACATAAAAAATGAGTAAAAAAATGTAAAAAAATTATTCTCATTTCAACTACTAAAAACCTAAAAACCTTACCTCCTTGACCTCACACACATCATTTTGATATTGTGTTGGCTTGCATCCACTCAAATATGCCACAAACATGCTCTTTATTTTTATCAATTGTATTAAGGTTGGCATAAATGACGTTGGGCTTAATTGAGCTTGGCCTTTGATTTTTTTATTTTAACACAAACATTACATGAGCACATTATGGCCTTGTAGTGGTTGTCCTAGCCTCAGTCATAAGTTCATAACTACACCATAACACTAGTGTGTTATAATGTGAGCGCATTATAATATGCTCATATTTTTTATCAACCAAAAAATAGTTGTGGCTAGTTTTTGGTCCCCGTCTTTGTGCTCACAATCATATATAAAATATTATAAAAATATTACACTCAAATATTAAACTTTTAAATAAAAAATAATACTTTTATTTTGTACAAAAATATATATCAAAGTGAAGGATGAAAACTTACCTCAATTCAAGGGAATAGAAGGTCAAAGAAGTCTTGACATGAACTCAAAGACTAGTTGGATAAATTGAGTATCGTTAGGGTGAATTCGATTCAAATGATAGTTGTTTGAGTGAAACTTCAAATGATGAATATAGGCATTTTTTACTTTTATATTTTAATGAGTTTTAGCAAAACTCATTCATCTAAAAATGTTTTGAGTGAAATATTTTTAGCCAAAACTTTTTGTTCCACATGGTTTGATACAAAATTGTTCTAACCAAACATATTTTAGATGTTTCAAATATTTTGTCCAAAATTACTTCATTGGCCCAAAGTGGGTTACAACTCTAAACTTTCATCTAGGAACATGGTTATGTTTCTCATTATCTCCTTATATTGTAGGACAATGTATTTTGAAGAGTAAAAGGAATAGTTAGTGTCTTTGGGCATATTCCCCTTGTTTTGGGAATTTTTATTATATTTGAAATATCCTTAGTTTAAGAGACTTACATATATGTGGAACGATGAATATACATGTATTTATGACTGCTGACTAGGCTAGATATGTTGATGGAAAAAGCTCTCCCTATGATTTGTGTTCCTTATTTTGACTTCTAGATAGTTGGATGTATTAGTGGTATTTTAAGGTCATTATTATAAATATTATTGAGTATTTTATGGATATTAGGCCCTATTCTAGAGTGATGGTATTTGGCATATGTGTAAAAATTTGGATTAAATCATGACATTCCAAGTGTGATATTGGATTTAGTTTCTTATTTTCTATACTTGGGCATGGTGGAGGATGAGAGTGCTGTGGTTAATATACTAGTCACTTGATGGATATGGTAGATTCTTGGTAGAGCTCATGAGCACATAGGAGTCAAATTTTTAACATGGTTTACCCTTGGAAATTAGTTCAATTTTTTTGTTCCTTTTTAATTTTGAAGGCATATGACAAGTGGATGAATATTGGGATTAGGTGTATTATATAGCTTACAAATCCTAGTGTCCATATTATTTAATTATTTATCATTTTATGCCTTGGGCATTATGATTTGTGTAATTTTTAGTATTATGTGTGTAAAAGTGCATATTGTAATGAAAGATATGTAAAAGTATTTAAGACAAAGATTGCGATGTAAAATATATTATGACACATAACAACATTAACGTGCGGTTACATATAGTGGTCATATAAGAACATTTTCTATTATTAGGTAGGTATCTATTGTAATAAGTACTTCATGGGGCCATGTTTGGGATTTACATATGTCAATTTGCATAATGGAGGTCACAAATGTTTTTATAAGAGTGATTTTCTATTTTAGGATAGCTCCACTCATGTGAGGGTAGAGAGAATTTCAATCATACTATTTTAGACCTTGTTTGAGTATATGGTATTATTTTTTGGTTGTTTTTGCACCTCCTTAAGTCTATATGTAAGGTGATTTTGTAGTGTTATGCTATTGGCTTTTTACCAAAGAAAGAATATGCTAATATCCATTTTAAAACAAGAGACTAATAATATATTTTGGCTATTTCGTACCAACTTTGTTTCTTATAATTTATTGTTTGACTATAATATTTTAATTTTTTTATTAATTATTTTGTAATTGTACAAGAATTTAAACCCTTTCAAAAATCCAAATCTATTCAGTTCATATCTTTATCTTTATTTGACCATTCATATGTTCTATTCAGAAATGCACGTAGAAGTAAAATATTTTTCTTAGACTTTAAGTTTGCCGAGATCTGCCATGTTTGGAAGCAGATAATCCTTGTTCAAAGAAATACTAAGACATTTTTATTGAAGTCCATGAAGCCGAATCCAGTCAGCCTCCATAAAAACTTCAATACATATACCAGCAATGTAAGAGGATTTCAATTATTAGCTGATATCCAGTCAGACATTTTTATTGAATTCTGAGCAGACTTTTATTCTGGTTTCTCCCTTTCTTTCAAGCCATATCAACAAAGGTCTTAGTTAGATTTATCGGATGCCCACTGAATCTCCTTCCCTCTGCAATCTTTGCTTGCTGAATATCAAACAAAAGAAAAGTCTGAGATTAAATTTTATGACAAGATGCAGCATACACAACAACCACCCAAAAACTAAAGCCTATGAACCTTTTAAATGTTGATTAGATTTACACTAAGCCATTATCCCTTAACAGTAATGAAGGCATCTTGTAATCTAAAATTTTCAAAACTAAAGAATAATAAACTGGTAACAAAACTTACCTCCAGCGAGTTGATGAGCATTTTCAAGAAATGCGGTATTGATTGTATTTGGCAAAGAAGTATTTACTTGGAGATGCACCGAAGGATGAAACGTGTCCTTTAGCCAGTGCACGTCTAGTCACCGAAAGTTCTGCTTTGAAAGGTTTGATCATTAGACTCTCATTTAAAAAAAATTAAGGTGGAAATTACTTGTGTATTAATCATACAGTCTTAGATATAGTCATCAAGATTATATCATTGGCCAGGTTCTTGTAAGACACAAGCTACTTCTTAGACTCCCACCAAGGCTCATCCCTTTATATGACAACCACAATACCTTCCATTCTATTGTAAGGCTGATAGCCAATATTTTATAAATTATACCTGCGTAATGTATTTTATAAAGTCTACCTGCATATTATTAATGTAGTTGTTGGTAGCATGTTTACTTCTAGTGATGTTGATCCAAATTTCTATTGAAGACTGTTGAGAAACATGTGAAAAAGTACTCTTTAAGATTCCTCTGACTATTTTGTAGGGACATGTCATCTTTCCTCTCTCCTGGTTGAGTGTCTGTCTGGCACAATAATTCTTTGGCGCAAGCATTAATCAGAGCATTGGATGGCAAGAGAATTTATGAATGGTCTGTGTGTGGCATCATGTCTACAAAATGAATCTCGGTCTTCAAAAGCATAGAGAAATATAGGAGAAGCAGTATGCTAAAGTGTAGGCAAGTAAAGAGGAGCCCTTAGAACATGGAATATTGTCTCAGGGCAGATGAATATCATCATATTGATGATGAATCTGACTGTGGAGAATCCTTATATACAAAGAAGAGCGCATTGGGCATGCATAGAAAGTTTTGGCAATGGTGAAGGGAGTGGATTATTGCAAAATAGGCTATTTTGTACAGAAGTCTTATGATGGAGGATGATGAAGCATTAGTGGGGTGTTACAGAATTAGTTGGAGGCATCTTTTCTGAAAGATTAGAGCAGAAGTAAGTAGAATGATTTAGCCAAGGGAAGTACAAAGATTTGGTTATGATGCCTTAAGCTATGCTCAAAACTTTGATGATGGAGACTACGAGAACAGTCCAGACTATAGCTTCAGCGGTGAAAATCCAGTATGATATGGGCTTATCTCAAGGCTTTTATGTGATCTGGGATTAAAATTGTGCTTAGATTGTGTCTTGTTGGCAATAGGTTCTTCTCCGTCTGGCTTCCAGATAGATTTCCTTAATTTTCCAATTATACAGTACCCATTAGATAATAATTTTTTTCACTATAGGAACTTTTCTATTGAGAAAGATTGCTGTAAATAGAGTTTTAAATGCTTGAAAGAAGTGTTTATTAAAGGAATTCTCTTTCAATAAAAAATCGATATGGGAACAACGAAAAATGCAGGGTTCATATCGAGGCACGAAAAAGAATTTTTAACCAAAATTAATTCATGGGACTCTAATGATCAAAACTTCCTATTTTAACCTATAAAATGAAGATAAGTGATGCTGTGAAAAAGCTACGAAGATTTTGTTTATTCCATCGTAGAAAATCAATCTGCACAATCAGCTATGCATGGCATATCAATTTCTATTCTTAACTTGTTTTTTGCTTTAAAGCTGTTTTTATTTGTTTTAAAATTAGTTTTTTCCCTCTATGAATAAAGTATGGGTTTCATGCTTAGTTTAGGTGTTTTTTCCTTGAGCATCGAACTCTTTATAATTACTCTATTCTGTATTTTTTTTTGCAAGCAGCAATAAACTAAGGAAGCTCTGTTTTGAAACAGAGCAGAATTCTGTCATATATTTATGATTCTGAAAATCATTGAATAATAATAATTCTTTGATGTATGTTGAGATGTTTTAAGAGGACAGTAAATAATTTATTTTTATCATTGTTTTTTATTGCTGTTAGTTGTTTTCTTTCTGCTGTTCTATTAAGCTTAATCAGTTGGTTTTAGAGGAGAGGCCTGTTTATTCAAAATCTACAATAAATCCATAATCTTCTTTGATTATAATAAACTACTAAAATTTTAGAAATATAAATCATTTATTGTGCATATATCCTTGAAAACATTTCGAATCCACTTGCTATTCACTTTCTATTATATATCATGTGGTCGTCAATGTCTTCTTGTCCACCTTGAACTATGAACCTTCCACACTGCTTGGTATCCAAGGATTTGTACGAGAGTATATAGAATATAGGCCCCTCATTGAAAGAATATAATTCTAAAAGTTGAGACCTCTTGTGTCAGGTCGTGTCTCTGAAGCACGACATCCTCTTAAAGTGTTGCCACCTGCGCTACAAATAGATAGTTGCTTTGTAATGTTCATGTGCAATGCTTTATGTTGAACTGAAACTCGCCACCCATATCTTAACCTCATGCCATTCTATCATGGCCCAAATCTGACCTAGAACTTTAGAGTTTTCATGAACTGTTTGAACTGGAGTTTCGAAGAATGAGGATGAAAAGAAGGCTGATTTGTCAGAAACATACACTGATGTTTTCAATCCAGTTTATTACATCTCTTGGCATAGGAATAATCTATTAAAGGAAATAATTTTCCTTGTAATCAAATGCACCCATCTCCCAGTCCATCGTTTGAGTGTATTCACCGGATGTTTTGCTATAAAAGGTTTCATCATTAGACTCTCATTTTAAAAAAAATGGTGGTGGAATTTATTATAATCTTGACCAGGTTCTTGTAAGACACAAGCTACTTCTTAGACTCCCACAAAGGTTCATCCTTTTATATAACACAACCAATACCTTTCATTCTATTGTAAGGTTTCCAATCTATTGTAAGGCTGATAGCCAATATTTTATAATTCTGCCTGCGTAGTGTCTACCTGCATATTCTTTCAGAAATTTGAAATGCAAAAAACCACAAGATGCAGCATACAGAAAACCACCCAAAAACTAAAGCCTATGAATCTTTTAAATGTTGATTAGATTTACACTAAGCCATTATCCCTTAACAGTTATGAAGGCATCTTCTAATCTAGAAAGTTCAAAACTAAAGAATAGTAAACTGGTAACAACACTTACCTCCAGCCATTTGAGGAGCATTTTCAAGAAAGGCGGTATTGATTGTATTTGGCAAAGAAGTATTTACTGGAGATGCACCCAAAGATGAACCGTGTCCTTTAGCCATTGCACGTCTAGTCACCGAAAGTTCTGCTTTGAAAGGTTTTATCATTAGACTCTTGAATTTTCAAAAAATTAAGATGGAAATTACTTGTGCATTAATCAAACAGTCTTAGATATCGTCATCAAGATTATATCATTGGCCAGGTTCTTGTAAGACACAAGCTACTTCTTAGACTCCCACCAAGGCTCATCCCTTTATATGACAACCACAATACCTTCCATTCTATTGTAAGGCTGATAGCCAATATTTTATAATTCTGCCCGTGTAATGTCTACCTGTATATTCTTTCAGAAATTTGAAATGCCAAAAACTACAAGATGCAGCATACAGAACAACCCCCAAAACTGAAGCCTATGAACCTTTTAAATGTTGATTAGATTTACACTAAGCCATTATCCCTTAACAGTTATAAAGGCATCTTATAATCTAAAATGTTCAAAACTAAAGAATAATAAACTTGTAACAATACTTACCTCCAGCCATTTGAGGAGTATTTTCAAGAAGGGTAGCATTGATTATGTTCGGCAACAAAGTATTCATTGGAGATGCACCCAGAGATGAAACGTCTCCTTTAGCCATTGCACGTGGATGTTTGGAATTAGGGGGACGATCAGAAGTATAGATAATGTTGCTACTACTTTCATCTTCATCATCAGAACTAACCTTATGAAACGATGGATTGACATAAGGAGCAACAGTAATAAAAACAGAAGTACTTGCTATAAGCCGGCTACCAGAAAGCCTGCTGCCAACGAATCCTTGCTCAACACTGAACTGAGAGCTACCAAGAACTACAGTCAGAGAACACAAGGAAGGAGAACAGTATCCAGACAGGGATATTATTTCAGTTTGATTAGACAAGAATTGAAGCTGCCTCCGAGGTTGATAAATTGCTGCAAAGCCCATAGTTCCACATGCTCCAAAAACACCCACATCTATGCCATGCCTCTTGCAGTACTGAGTTAAACACTCTAACACATCATAACCAGCTGTAACTTCCAAAAAATTAACATTCATTGCATTTTGATGATTTGTTGTATTTTTACACTTATTTTTTGATCCAATAGGGCGACCTATGCGACCCCTTGGTGGCTTGGGAGCAAAATTTTTCTCTATGTTTTGTGTATTACTATTACCTAATTCATCTATCTTCTTCATGATGTTACCTCTACTGCCATTGTTTTCAGAGGTTCCACATGCCCAGTTTTGTTGTCCAGTTTCCATCCCAACTTTACTTACAATCTCAAATACCTGAAAAAAATCAACTGCACTCAATTAAGAAGATATTGAAATAAATAATATTATATTAATTTTGGGGTCTAAAGGTGGTGCTTTAGGAAAAGAGGTCAAAATGTTCAAACTGGAAGGCATCAGCACATATTGCGACAACAGACCATTTAGAAGAGTTTCAGTTAGAAGGAAAAATGGAGTCTCCCAAAGGTAATAGATCTTTTAGAGGGCTTAGATTTGATTTTCCGCATTTTCTATATAAATTATTTATCTTCACAGTCATATTTAAAAAAATATTTGAATAACTATTTTCAGAAAAATAAATAAATAAAAAAAAAAACAAATAATAGAATTAGTATGTTTTAGTAAAAAAAATCAAAACAGAAAATATTAAATAATTATATAAAATATTTAAAATCAAATTGCATTGGCAAGATTTTTTCTAGATATTTCAAAAAAATTCAAATTTATTTTAAATAATTTATTAAAATATAAATTAGTTATAAAAAAATTGTTTTAAATAATGTATTTGTGGTTATTATAAATGAAGAAATAATCTATTGTCAAAAATCTCAAATTATTTAAATATATATTTTTTAAACTTAAAAACAACTAATGTACAATGAAAAAAGTAAGAAAGAGGATTCTGCCCATCGAAGAGGACTAGAGCCAACCTCAAGAGAAAAGTGGATTCTTCGCCTAAGGAGTTCCAGGATCTGAAAAAGGTGACTCAGGAGATGTGCAACCTTGAAGCTGAGGTTGCTGAGACTTTAAAGTCCTTAGATTATCTTTGGTTGTGATTGGTGTTAGCTTCCTCCTGGCTTTTTGCTGGTTCTTGGTTGATGGCTGTTGTCCTTTTTTGTTTTTTATGTTTAGCAGCCTTGCTTTTTTTGGGTTCCTTAATGGCTTACTTTTCTCCAAATTGAAAGAGATCTAGCTGCTAAGACAAATATGTTTAGACTTAAAGATATGCTCCAATAATAGTAATATTGAAAAGAAGAATCGGAACTTACATTATATAGTAAATTAAAACAAATAATAGTAAGGTTGTTTCTTCCATCATTTTTAATCATAAAAAACTATTCATATATATAACAAAAACTAATTTCAAACAAATTAGTTTAAATAGAAAAGAGATTCTAGGTTAAGTATAAACCATTATGAAAGACATAATTTTCCACAAGGAAGAAATTAGGACTCTCATCTTACAATAAATCTAAAATAAATCTTGAGTTTAGAAATAATAATAAAACCCTAATCATTAAAAAGTCTGACCTTTAATTATTTTATTTTTTTTCAGAAAAAAATATGTTTTAAAACAAATTAGGGTAAATATGAAAATTCCAAAAAAAATAGAAATTTTGTAAAATTAAATTAGTTTAAAAAGAATCTAGCTTAATTATATCAAGTTTCCACAATCCATAATGTTCTTTGCAATGATTTATGGCTTTGATTGTGTGAGAATTTAGATCACAGACTGTGTGATCCATCATCAGGATGAGAGTAAAGCTAAAGGAGAAAATGATGATGGATCACAAAATGTGATCCGAAACATTGACACAAAAATTCTTACACAATCAAAACCATAAATCATTGCAAAAAAGAATCTAGCTACCAAAAGAAAATTACAATAAAATAAATTTTGAAACTCATTGTTCATAATAATCCTTTCCATTAACACTAAAACAAAAATTGTAGATTTTTTAAAATAAATATATATGAATTGAAAAGAACATTAGAATTACACCATAATAGATGCAAAAGAAAATTACCATAAAACAAAATTTAAAACTCAATTACCCTTTCAATTGATTAACCCTAAAACAAAAAAGTGTAATTTTTTTTAACAAATAAATATATGAATTGAGAAGTAGATTTATTTTACACCATTGTAGATGGAAATAAAAATTACGATAAAAGAAAATATGAAATTCATTGTTCATATTACCCTTTTCAATCTGATTAACCCTAAAACAAAAAGTTTACATTTTTTCTATCAAATGAAATGTATGAATTGAAAATAAGATTGGATTTACATCATAATATATGCAAAAGAAAACTCGATGAAACAAAATCTGAAACTCATTGTTTATAATTTCCCTTTTCAATCTGATTATTAAAAATATCTATTTTAAAAATATCTATTTGAAAAAAAAATTATAAATAAAACTTTGGATCTCTATTACTTAGAAGAAAGTCTATAAGAAATTTACCTCTAAATCTTGATGAAGTAACCCTGCTGAATTGGTTTGAAGCAGATTAAGATGAATTAGAATACAGCCAAGTTCTACTTGATCTGCTCTAGATTATGCTATGATGTGGATTGCTAAACTAGCATGATATTGATATGATTGCAATAATGAAATAGAAAAACAACAACATGAGGTTAACAATAATAGACTTGCTTTATGATGAAGGATAGGGGCAAGTTAGTTATAGAATTCTCAAGACAAAATAGAAGGCTAGGATAGATTGATTATGGATGGGTAAGATTGATTGAGGATTACAACTAAGCTCAAAGATGTACATGTGACAAGTGTCACATGAGAGATAACATGGATGGATTAGGACATCATCTTTATGTGAATGGCTAGGATTAACAGGTGTAATATAAAATAAATGGATGAGATGAAAAGTTATTTTGACTTTTGGGAAGGTGTCTAAGTTCAATGAATGTAGATAAGGAATTAGACATGTGAAAGGGACACTTGTCACATGATGACAATTTTAGATTGTGATCCATGTGAACAAGTTTAAGGGTTCAGATTAAATGGACGAGGATTTAGTTAAATAAATAATAATATTTCTTTAATTAATTGGATCAACCCTAAAATTAATATATAAATAATAAATATTTATTTAATTAAAGGTAAAGATAAAATGGAGAAATGATGGAATTAATTAAATAAATAATAAATATTTAATTAATTAATGGCATAAAATTAGAGGTTCATATTTTAGGTGACTATACACAAGTAAAATTTTATAAAACCTATCTATTGTGGCAATGAAGCT